>JAMQGT020005570.1:0-108095 GCA_024447675.2 Pterophyllum scalare
AGCAATGTTAAACTACCTGAAAAAAATTCAGATTCACTTTATTGTCATTCAGACACAACATCCAGATGCAGTGCAGACTGTTATGTTGCATCAGGTTCAAAGCAAATAAAAACAGCAAATAAATAAATAGCAACACCAGGATCTGTGGCATTAAAATTATATTACACTGTAGGTTGCACTGTAGTCGTACGGCGGCTCAGGCCTCACAGGAGGCAGGTTGAGGGACTGTTTTGCAGCCTCGGTAAGGAGTTTGTATTTCTCCCCATGATGCTCAGTTTTTCCTCCAGGTATTCTCCTTCTTTCCCAAAACAAGAACCAATCAGGAACCCTGACTCACCCACCAAATTTGGCTCTTAATTTAAAAAACCAAAGTGGCCATCTCAGTAGTAAACAACTGCTCATTTATAACTTTCTCTAATAACGGTTTTCTATCTGACGTGAAGGAGTGAAATTGTTTGCAGTAAATCCGAACACTAGATGGCGACAAACACACACGGATGTACACAGCAGTTTGTCGTTTTGTGGTTTTCAGTTCAGTTTTGTTTCAGTTAACTGTGTTCATTTTTTTTTTTTATTATAATGGTGGCTGCAAGGAGCAAGATTTCAGAAGGTCAGAGCAGCTGTTATAACACAAATAAGCAGACTCAGTCATACATACATAACTTTTAATGATAATAATATGCAACAGTGTCTCCTCAGGCTGGTCGTGTAGAAATGAATAACCGAAACTATTTCACGTAAAAGTCAAGCTTTTCGTTTCTGCTGTAAAATATTTTTTTCGCCCTCAGTTTTTGGTGACTATAATAACTATGATATGAAAGCTTTCCTCTCAGCGTGATGGTTCAGTCAGTTTACAAAGTTTATACAGACAAATGGGTCCAAAGGCATCCATTACATCCATTAGCATCAGTCTCTGCTCATGCACACACCGTGGTCTACCGCTGCCGTCAAATCTGAACCAACTTAGATGATGGAGCAAGAATTTAACAAGCTTTTGAATTAAAATGGGTCGAGTGTGTTGTAAAAAAAAGCATTCCAATCAAATATCAATAAGATATTTTGAGCAGAATAAATCAGATTCAAATGGGACAAGTATAGATATAACAATAAGAGGGAATGCAGCTATGCATTCAATAAGAGGTGAAACATTCAAACTCCAGAGACTACTATGATTGAGAACCTACAAAGACAACAAGATGTAACCCAGTATTTCAGGAGCTACAGCATCTTGGCTACATTGACAGTATGCTGTTGGTTTAAAGGTGGAATTCAGCTTCATCAGCTTAAATTCAAACTCATTTGTGCCACACTTGATGTAACCTAACTGAGCATGTGCACCAACAAGGAGCTTTACTGTAAATACACCAAAGCTGACCTGTTTGTCCTGCACTGAACTGCAGTATTTTCATGCAACCTTTGAACAACACAGTCGTAGTGTACCTCAGCTTGTTTTGCGGGACGTTTCACAATGTGAAAAAACATCAACTTCACATCATATACAGATCCGAGATCTGATTTTAAAAATGTAAGCTTTAAATTTCCAGTTTATCAAATCTCAGAGCGGTCCTTGCCTTTAAATCTAACCTCTCCTCTTTCTTCCGTCTCTCTCCATCTCTGAGTGAACTTCCCCCTCTCTCTTTTCTCTCCCTGGAAACACAGCAGCTGGGCCTTTACAGTAACTCGAGACACACTGTGTGAGTCACCTTTTTACTTATTGTTACCTGCCGGATTGTCTGTGTGGCTCTGCGCCTTTGCATTTCAACCATTTTTACTTGTTTTACGATGTTAGGAGCTGAAACTGGATCAAAACCTAAGTTGTGTGTCACATGATCATTTTCCTTGTGTTTCTTATTGTCTTAGCTTCACATATTTGACCCTGTTTGTCTGGTTTCTTTGTATCCCACCACTGTTTACTTCCTTTTTCCTTGCACGTCTCCTGTTTTTGCCACCTGTCCTTGCCTTTCCTCAGTTTATTCGTTCCACCCGCTCCCCGTGAATACCTGGCTTCATGCTGTATTTGTGCCGCCCTTGTGGATTGTTTTATTTTTTATTGAGTCACCTTAACAGTTTTTCTAAGCTGAATTTATTTGGTAATGCGCCAGCCTGTGTCTACATTTTTACTTTCAACTCTGATGATGAAAACATAAAACTGCATTAGACCAAAAAACTGCAGCTGAATGATGGAAGTCTCTCTTTTCCGATTTCCCAACACCCGGCTGCAAAAAGTCCTGTTAGTCTTCTTAATAAAGAGCTACTCTTCCATACATTGCATAGTATGTTCCAGGATTTAGGAATGTTCCTCTTAAGTCTGTCTGTGCTCCACCCAGACTGTGATTCAGCACACAAACATACACATCTCACTGCCAGCTTAACATCCACCCCTCTGTTGCTTTTTAGGAGTACGCCGAGAAAGCTGTGAAGCTGCTTCCAAAGATTTTCTTTGTTTCTGTTTTTTAACTCTGGCTTTTGCCACAAAGCTCTGCAGCTCTTCACGGCTCAGTCCCAGATCTGCTCCTTCTGTCTGCGTCATTTATCAGGAATAAAAAGCAGTTAAAACTATTTTTTTTCTCCCATGACTGCTAATACTTTTACTTTAAAGCTACACAGGGTCTGTAAACCTTAGATAAGAGCAGCATAAAGATGCAGGACATTTTAAAGCACAGTGTCATGATCACTGTTGTGGTTCTTGGGTTTCATGCTTTCCTGTTTTGGATCCTTAGTTTGGATGTTTAATTAATGTGTTTGAGTCTAAAGTGTTTGCTTCTTTCCTGATTTCTTACTTTTTTGTGTACTCGTCACACTTTCATGCTTCCGATCATCAAACAAAGTTTAATATTAGACAAAGATAGCCCCAGCATTTTGTGGCTTTTGCTCTCAAACAGTGCTATAGAAATTCATTTTACTTTTTAATTGCCTGCCAGACAAAATAAAGACTTGCTTTTGGTTTAGTTTCCCTGTCTTCATGTTTCTGCATTTGGGTCAAAAACTTTGTAATTCATGAGATTTAGAGGTTTTCAGCCACACGGTAAGAAGAGTTTTATGTCCAAGCACACATGAGTAGAAACGTCTGTGTGTGTCTGCCTCAGCCCCACCCAAACTGATTCAGCACACAGATGTATACATCTCACTTAAAGGTGTGTCTTTTAGGAACGCACAATTAGAAACAACTGAACTGCTTCCAAACAATCATTTTATTTGCATGTATTTTTTTTTTAATCAGATTTTTGCCACAACACTCTACCACTCTTTACTGCTCAGTTCAGACAGTCCATCATTCGGGTTTATGAAACCCAGACTGAAGGGATGTTCAGGTGTCTCTGTACGCTGTCTCGAGTCAACAGGTAAAAACAGAACAATCCTTGCAAGCTTCAATATCCAGCCCATATGATATGACCCCAGTATTAGATTCTCTTCCCTGATACCCCCAAACACACACACACACACACACACACACACACACGCGCGCGCTCCAACACCCAATGCTAAAGCCAAGATTCACTTTTTCCAGACATGAAAGAGTTCCTCCAGAGTTTTCACGGGCTGAGTCGTGCTTCTCGTTAAAGGTACGTTTGAATTTTATTATCAATGAAAAATATTTTTCTATCAAAATATTTTAGTAGAATCACCTCAGGTGATGGGTGTTTCTATAAGAGAAACAGTGATACGCCAACATCTATGATAATCAAGAAATTGAATCAGCTCACACACACACACACACACACACACCCACACACACACACACACACACACACACACACAGAGCACTGTTAACTTTTAACTGAGAGACTCAAAATAAAAGGCTAACTCCGATCCTTCAGTTGTGTAACTCTAATGAGTCTATAATTAAGAGGGAAAAGCATGAATGCACTAATACACAGTACAAAAAGAAAGGGCCAAACGCAGTTTAAAGAAACAATTTACATACCACCATGTTTGTATTTGACATTCCTTTAAATAACTAAATTACAAAGTCATGCAACAGAGAGCAGACAGCAGATAAACACAGGCAGTGTAGAGGATTACTGTGAGGTCTAACCCAACCTTTTATGTTGTGTAGAAGAGAAAAACACTGCCATTTTTTTTTTTATGCGTTACTTCCCCTGGTGGCCTAGACATAGGAGAACCAAACCAAAACTCAGTTATTCTGATACCACAGGATAAGGGATTGGGGGTTACTGTTATGGTACGTAGGGAATATTTCAGCTGAGATTCTCCCAGCTGATCAGCTGACAAAATCTGTGGATTCTCTCAATGCCACTGAACATCAGAAATGATATGATTTTAATTTGCTTTTATATAGAGACAGAGAAAGAAGGAGAAGGCTTGGAGACTTTTTAGTAAGTTCTGATAATACATTATTTTAACGTCCAGCTATTGTTGTATTCCTCCCAAAATACCCCAGACACGGTATTTGTGGCAGCATTGCAAGGCAAAACACTGTTAGGGCTCTTAGACCTCACAGGGTTAAATGGACTGTGTCCTGTTTCCATCACTTTCGAGGACGTTACATTGACTTGCAGTCATTTCCTGGAGACTTAATCAAAATCTAACCATAACTACTGAAACATAACTTGGAACCAACCTTCAGTCTAAGTTATCAGCAATCAAACAGCCACAATGTGACCCTACAAACAGATTTATGTCCCCCACAGCACGACTAATACATGTACACCAAGATATTTCTGGGCCTGGAGGCAAGTTACAGGTATTAGAAAGGCAGACATGCAGGTATGTCTGCACTGAGAGCTCTGAGAGCAGACCAGCTTCAGGCACTTTAATAATACACCTCTTTCCAAGTGTGTGTATGAGTGAGAGAGGGAGAGTGTCTGGGTGTAAGCCACTAGAGGACTCTGTTACACATAAAATGAAGAAGTGTTGTCTCCTATGAATTGTAACACCCAGCCTGAGCCTGAGAAACAACCCCCCCCAACCATCCCAGTCTGGCCTCCGACGTCCTTAAATTGATGACTGTCATAAGTCCCAAACCACAGACCACTCAACTACAACAGTTTCATTCTAATTGTAAATTTACAGTCATGTGAAAAAGAAAGTTCTCACAGGACTTCAGTTCATTGAGGTTTGCAGACATTTGTTTATGCACAGCTCTCTTAAGGTCAGGCTGGGGTGTGAACTGCAACACCTTGATTATTTTCCAGCTATATTAGATGACCCACTGTAAGCCAAGCTGTCAGACATGTGGCCTCACATTTGACTCTAGAATACTTTGGTGTACAGAGGAGTTCATGGTTGACACAAATGCAAGGTGCACAGGTCCTGTGGCACCGAAACAAGCCCAAATCATCACCCCTCTACCACTGTGCTGACAGCAGGTATGAGGCGTTTGTGCCGATATGCTGTGTTTGGTTTTTTTTTACCATACATGGCACCATTCATTATGGCCAAAGATCTCCATTTTGATGTAATCTATGCAAAGGACATTGGGCCTCATTCATTAAATTTGCATAGAAATGTTCATACTCAGAGCAAAAAAGTGCAAAATCCCCTTTGGATTTATGGCACATAAATGCTTGCTTCTGTTAGGCTCTTGTGGAACACCTGGATACAAACGCAGAGCTCAGTGGTAAGTTTAAAAATGCCCATTTCAAAAGAGGTTTTTAAGGGGAGAAGCAATTGCGGTACAGCAGCAAGCTCCACAGGGCAGGCACAAGTGTCTCTCTCCAAAGCAGGTTTGCTCTCCACAGCTCTCTCAGCAGTCGCTGCCGTCTAAGAAGAGGAGGAAAAAGGTGATTTGTGCATGAACAATGGGGGAGCCACTCTTGTTTACCACATACAGCGCAATAATCTGCCATCAACTGAGGGAAAACTCCAACATTTGTAGCCAGGATCGAATCATCGCCGTACTGTGCAGGTGCGCAATCAATTATGGGGCTCAGGTGTGTGATTAGTGGGCGGAGACCTCCGAAACACAAAACACATACATACACAACACACTCACAACGATAGGAAAGAGAAAACAGGTGAGTCGACGCACGAGGACATGGAGACAATGATCATTTTTGGTGCTGCCACTGTGCATATATTACTGTGCAATTTGCATACAATCTGTATACCACCATGCCCCTACTTCCCTATTAAAGGAGGCATGTTTACCTCCAGGTGAAATGGAGAAAGTGGGAGATGTTGGTGTGAGATTCCTGCACCGCTAAGACCAGAAAGCAGGAGGATGTCCGACTGAAGAAACTGAAACAGCAGTGTCTGAGGAGGAAGCTACAAAAGGCAGAGCTTTACCAAATGTTTCTGCCAGAGTGACAATGGTTAAAAAGAATAATGATAAAAATAAAAAACACACCCCTGTGACTCGCTTAAGGAAAGAAAAGTTTGGACATCAAAGTTGCTATGAAAATATATTTTAAAAAGAAAGAAAAAGAAGAAAAGACAAGTCATCTCACTAACCCCTTAATCTTGCTTCATTGTACACATTCAGGTTTTTAACCTCTCTGGGATACATGCTATGTTGGAGGTTGCCCCACCAGTCTCTGTGTGCTTTGTGGATATGGAGAGGCTATGTGACCACATCCCTTGGTGAGTCCTGTAGGAGGTGCTTCAGGTGCACAGAGTATCAAGCCCCGTGCTACTGCAGCTTTTCCTCTTTTTTGTCACATATACACTATTACAGTGGCAGATTTTCACTGTACGCACAAAACTCAAACTTCACACTGTCTAAACATCCAGTTAGACTTTTTCTTCTGTATGATGTCAGTGAGTGCAGATATCCTTAAAATGGTCGCATCAGCACATAGCAGAAGCTGCCATTCAGTCCGATTTGCAAGTAGCAGCCAATCAGAAGAAAGCTGACTTTCAGGGGGAGGAGCTAAAACAGCTTTTGTCAGTCAAGGGATGAAATAAGTGGATGCACTCAGTATAAGATGAATGAGGATTATTTTAAAAGTATGAATCAGGCAAAATTACTGTTGTAGAGTATGAGAAAAAAATATGGAATTGGAAATGAATTCAATTAAATTCAGTTCAATTCAATTTTATTTATATAGCGCCAAATCACAACAAACAGTTGCCTCAAGGTGCTTTGTATTGTGGGTAAAGACCCTACAATAACACAGAGAAACCCCAACAGTCAAAACGACCCCCTATGAGCAAGCGCTTGGCGACGGTGGGGAAGGAAAAACTCCCTTTTAACAGGAAGAAACCTCCAGCAGAACCAGGCTCAGGGAGGGGCAGTCACCTGCTGAAATCGGTTAGGGCTGAGGGGAGGGAGACAGGACAAGAGACATGCTGTGGAAGAGAGGCAGAGATTAATAATAATCAATGATTAAATACAGAGTGAAGTATAAACAATAAGGTGAATGAATGAAATGAGCAGGAATAGGTCTCTTTTAAAGTTCTTCCCGGTTCTACTGTTTGAATAAAGCTTCTAAAAATACTCCAGATCACGGTCACCGTTTATCCGTTTATTTTTGAATACACTGCGTGCTTATAGTGTTCAGCTGTCAATCACCCTTTTCCCAGGGATCTTCGTGTTGATGTATTCTGAATAACTGCACACTGGCTGCTTAAAACTGCAAAGTGGGTGTACCGTATGGAAAGTTCCCACAGTAATACAGCTCTTAAGTACCAAAAGTTTATTTATAGAAATGCTGCAGATTAGTAAATATTAAGTGTGGAGTTTAAAGAATAAAGAGAAGATAATGTAAGGTTTTTTTTTTCTGTCCTTTGATGTTTCTGTGTTAAAGTGAGACTAATGCTTCAAACAGGCCAGTGAGAGCTGTGAAGGGAGAATTCGTTATTCCCGACTGAGCTGGGCCACACTCGCTAAGCCCAGACCCCTACCTGTCTGACTGCTACAGAGTGATGGGAAAAATAGCCCTCTCACACACACACACACACACACACTCACACACACACACACACACACACGTTTTCCCCCTCTTCTAAACTCTCTTTTCTCGCCCAATCCTCTGACTCTCTGACTAAATCCCCCAGGAATCTCAGACCTGTGTGTGAACCAGACTGTAGTCTCTGAGATATGAATTTTTAAAGACTGGGAATGATAACGGAGCTTTCCGGATTGAAGATGCCGACAGACTTTATAACAGCCTTTAATGATAAATAGAAATTTCCGTCTGATGAGTGCAGGACAGTCTCTGAAACAAAAGCAAGTCAACAAATAGCAGATGATCTAAAAACCAGTAAACTTCATCCTATGACTCACTTTAATGGGTGGAGTATGAAGAACAGACCACGTCTGATTTTTAATCTTAATATTAAGCATATTTTGGTCTAAGGTCTAAATACCACAGACACTGAGATAATCATGCAGACTGTCTGCACGCAGCAGCCAGCTGTTTTATGATCAGCGTCACAGTCAGGCGTTGTTATGTTAACTAAAAAACATGGATCAGCTCTCAACCTCCTCCACAACACTAGAACCCGTGCAGGAGTTTCCCTGTCATGGTCTTTGACTCCTGTTTTTACCCTATTGTTATTCCAGTGACGAGTATCAGTTTTGCATCCTGTGTTTCGGTTCATGTCTTGGTTTCTATTAGTAGCATCAAGTTCCCCCAGTGTTTCCCCATTTGTTTGAAAGGTTCGTCTTCTTTCGTGTGCGTTTTTGCTTCGAGTCTGTCTCCCTCGGTTTGCGCTGATCGTCTCTCCCCGGGTTTTGTTGCTCTCCTGTTGGCCGTTACCTTGTCAGCTCAGTGTGTATAAATAGTCCTTGCTGGATCATTTGTCTGTGCTCCCTGTTGTGTTTGCGACCCTGTCTGTACCTTCTGTGACCTCCCTCTGTTGCTGGATTGCCATTTGTTTAATCTTTAGAAGTCATTGTGAGGTCATTTTTCCTCCAGAGCGCGGCACTTTGGTCCACATCTTTACTCTACATGTTTGATACTTCCAGCCAGTCTACATGTACTTTGTGGATCTGGAGATGTAGTATGATTGTGGGACCATGTGCTGCAAAGCAAGTTCAACATAGCCTAACATTGGCAGTACTGGTCAGCCAGTCACATGAAAGTGGTTATCCACTTGATAAGTTAAAAAAGGGTTTATCAGTCTGGCTATGGGTGTATTCACATGACTGGGGTGGCACTGGCATCTGACCAATGTGCATGGATATGTCTGTCAGCAGAGTGGCTGATTTGTTTTAAAGGAAGAAAAATCTATAATATTACAAAAATATGAAGAGTTAACACACATAATACAGACTGAAAGTAATGCAGCTGTTTCAGAGAAAGCAGCAGAGTGTCACTCCCAATGAAAATTCAATTCAATTCAATTCAATTCAATTCAATTTTATTTATATAGCGCCAAATCACAAGTCGCCTCAGGCGGATTGTGGAGCTACAATAACATCTTAACATCTCCAGCCCGGCCTCCTGTCTTTTTGTCTCCAAACAGCACATCACTGCAGGTCTTACTACCATAAACCTTCCCTTTCACTCTTGCTGCTCTCCGCCTGTCACAAATGACCCCTGACACTCATCTCCACCGGCTCCACCCTGCCTGCACTCTCCACCGCTCTCATTCACACATATGTATTCTGTCTTACTTCTACTGACTTTCCTCTTTTCTCCAGAGCATACCTCCACCTCTCCAGACTCTTTTACACCTCTTCACTACTCTCACTAAATATACTAAATGTATAGTTTCAGCTACAGCCCCAGGGATGGTTAAGGAGCTGAAAATCCCACCTGCAGAGAATAGTTTGTGGAGACTTTTTTTTTTAAAGGTTTTACTGTTGTCCTCTTACTATTATTCTCATGTTTTTGTTTTTTTCTTTTTGGTTTTTTTGGTTTTTGTCTAAATGGAAAGCGCACCTGCTTGGATTGAATGAGCAGCTATTTCTCATTTCAGTCCAGCCACAAATTCATCCCAGCAAAGTTCCTCTGCTGCTTGCTCTCCACCATGCATTCCTGTCAAATGACAAGACAACACCTCTAACAACAAATAATACCTGACCACGTCTATGGCTAAACTCGGTAGCAGGTATCTTTTACCTGTTCAATAAATGCCATCCCTGCTCTGCAGCCTTAGTGTCCTGAAAACAGCCCTCAGCTATGACCTCCTTAAACACTTTCATCATGAGTTTAAGACTCTCTCCAGCACCTTCATCACGAGATGTGAGGGCAGCGGGTCAGTACTTATTAAGCCCTAATGGTGTTGACTTTTTCAGAACAGGAACCAGGCAGAATGCTGTCCACAGCACTGGTATCTTCTCCTGCCTCCGCCTCAGTTTGTAAATGTGCCTCACAATCACAGACGGCTGGTTAGAGCAGGTCCTCTGAAGCATGGGGGATGATGCCAATTTGTTGAGCACAGTTTGAAAGATTATTTTGAACCAGAAAAACAGCATTTATTTGAGTTCTCGTAACTCTGGATCCAACAGTTTTAACACACTTAGGCTGAACTGTGAGAAAAATCCTTCCTCAAAGACACAGAGGATAGTTATTGGTCAGAAACAGTGTGGGCTGCAGTAGGATTCCTCTGTTACACACAGCTGGGTGTGCCTGACTAATGCTGCCAGCATAAAAGAATTTGTTTACAGTCTGTCACGAATGTGGTCCAATACTCACACTGTTTAGGATGTCAGAAAAATGAGAGCATATTCCAGTGCATGGTAACATAAATGCAGCAAGCTGAGAATACTAGGAAAGCCTCATGCTTCCAGCAGGAATTTGCAGTATGCTAACCACTCTGACCTCTGCACAGCAGAAGATACAGAAACTCCTCAAACTAAGTCACAAGAGCAGAGGCGGATCGCTCCACATTTCCTTTTTTCTTTTACTGTCAAATTTTGCTCCACAAGACTGTGATGGATATATGACCTAAGGGGTTAAAAGTTCAAAGTGCAGTTTTATGACCAAGTAATAAGTTCCACCTTTATGCATACTGCATGCACATAGTTTGTAATAGCAGCTACAGGACATACTGAAAGTGGACAGGCCTGGTATGTGATTTGAAACACAGAGCCTGTTTCAAAGGAAGCAGTAAAGAGAGATCAAAGGTGATGGCAAAGGTGAGAGGTTATCATATGGAGAGGTGGAGGGAAGGGAAACAACCGGGGAACAGGCAGCTTAGGCGTCAGTTTCCTTCCTATCACAGCAACACAGCTCTATTTGGATCAGCAAAGAGGACAATAAGAGCAAAGTGAGCAGAGATTATTATCACTAAAATAATAGTTTCACATTGCAAGCTATGTCCAAAAAGAGATGGAGTTGATAACACGTGCCATAAGGTGATTTGTTCTGACATTACAGTCATTTTGGGTTGTTTGCACACAGCTGATGGTCCGGGGGAAAGTTCTGGGAGTTGCCTCATGAACCTGAGGCCCAGTCTGTTTAAATACTTTTAAAGAACATAAAAAATATACTGAAATTAAATCAAACTTGAACTGAACAGCTCTGCATATAGACACCCGCATTACCTGGAAATATGGAATTACTGTTTCTGTATAAACTCAGCCCCAACTGGTCGCGGCAGATGACCCTCCCTGAGCCTGGTGCTGCCAGAGGTTTCTTCCTGTTAAAAGGGAGTTTTTCCTTCCCACTGTCGCCAAGTGATTGCTCATATGGGGTCATTTTGACTGTTGGGTTTTCTCTTCTGTAATTATTATTTACACTATAAAGCGCCTTGAGGCGACTGTTTGTTGTGATTTGGCGCTATATAAATAAAACTGTATTGAATTGAAAACCTGAAAGGTTTTTAGGCTCTGTCCTGTCCAGTGTTATCTGTGCTGTGGCTGGACTGTTTGAATTTGTTGAATCCCTTAGATGAAAGTAATATCCCGGCCTTCTCCTCTTAGAGGGTGCGCTGCTTTTAGCCTTGTGGTGTGCGTGGCTCAGGCTCTGGACCGGAACACAAAAGAATAGGCGAACAATTCAAAAGTGATAACCCAGCTTCAGATTCCATTGTGACATTATTTACGCTCGTCCTCTTTACCGACATGAGATAAGAGAGCCACTGAGGAAAATGAATGGATGTCACGCTCTGAAGAAATGCGTGGCTGAATACCAGACTGACCGATTGTGTAAACATCTGATTGAAATCTTCATTTTTGAAAGATTTTCACTCGTGTGGCCAGCCGGTGACTGTTTCTGCCTGAGGGGGGGAAAAAGAAAAGCTTTTTGTTGAGGTCCCAGGGTTTTCTGAGTTTGTGTTTAGGATTCTTGGTGAAGGTATTCAGGTTTCTGTTTGGGTTTTGTTTGAAGTTTTGGATCCCTAATTTAACTTCTTAATTATTCTCATACTGAGCATGAGTTCTTGTGACATTAGTCTTTGGTTTCCGTGTAGACCTCATGGTTTTCTGGTAGTTTTCTTCTTTTCTTTTCAGTCCTGTCTCTACATTATTTTCCTGGTATGCTGAACGTTTATTGTATTATTTGTCTTCTGGTGTGTATAGAGTTTTGGATTCCTGTTTAGATGGTTATTGTCCTAACGCTAGTTTTAAATTCTTGATTTGTATTTCTCTGCAGTTCCTGCTCTGAGTTGGTTATTTGTGTGCTTAGTTCCCTCAGGGCTCCCCTGTCTGTTCCTCCTTCTGTCTCCTTTCTGTGTTAATATCTTGTCTCCCCTTCGCTGACTTGAATTTATATCTGTTTTTGTTCTGTTGTTTATTTCCTGTTTTACTTTGAAGGTCTGTTTTCTTTTGTGCCTTCTGCTTCTGTCTCCTTCACCTCCTGCCTCCCCCTCTGTCCTGCGGAGATCATTTGTCTGTTTGCTCGTGTCAGGGTTCACCTGAAGGACTCAAACGCAGGACAAAACGATCATCAGTTTTCATGTACGGCTTAAAACCATAAACAGGAAGTAAAAAACTGCAGGTAAGTATTGCAGCAATGATTTGAATCAGGTAAGCAGTCTTTCTGGTAAGACTATATTTAGGAGCCATGGGGCTGAGATAGACAGGTAAGGTAAGTACTTCAGGTAAAGCGCTACCAGGGTAGTGCTCTCTGACATCCCCCCCCACCCCAAAACTTTGTTTTATTAAATCAATACTTATTCTAGGAATAATCAATAAAACACTACACTGAATATCTGCACAAAGCTCATGCGTACTGGACACAAGTTACATCATGACTGTTAAGTTAGAGCAGTCTGGAGCCTGAGGGGTTGCTCTGACCTCATTATTTGAAAATGTAGCTTTATTTAATATAAGTCTCCACCACGACAACAGTATATCTGCATTTTTCATCAGAAGTTTGCGCGCAGACATCACAGGCATGAATGTCGTGGACATCTGGGACCTGATTTCCTTAACTGTTCTTTTCCCTGGGTGGAATGATCGAACATCAATATTTGAGCTTGTATGTATACTCTTGACCCTGAGTGGATCAGAGAAAATCCAAAATAAATTCTAACTTGTGCCCCCAGTTCTTATTTTTCAGAGTCATTAAAGATGCATGCCGCACAATCATACAAAAAGAACAGTTCAAAGAAATCATTACAAAACAGAAATTTCCATGACATTCATGCACATGATGAGTTTATGTAAACTTCTGACCCCAGCTGCATGACAGGAAATGAAGGAAAGTATAATAGGTCCTCTGTAAGTACAGGCTCACTCAATTAAATTGAAGTGGCATAAACTGTCACTTTTTTAAAAAAAAATCATGTGTAAGAAAACTCACACATATGGGTCTGAATCAGATCTGTGCTTCAGGCTTCGTTACCACAGCATGACTCCAGAAGCTCGCTTTTAGCAGCTGGTATCTGTGACGAGCTTAACGTTTAGCTTTCAGCCCTCTCACGCTGTGTTTAGGTGTCAGCCTCTACCAGCCGCGGTGACAAGTCTGGGTGTAGCCACCATTAGCGGTGCCAGTATTTTCTGCAGCTTATCTAGAGATGGGCTAATCTTGTCTGGCTGGTGTTTCGGCAGGAGACTTGTTCTTTAACTGTCTGATATGTGTTAGTATTGTTTCCTTGAACTTTTTTCTTATTAGTAAATCAAAAATACTCACTTAAGACTTTTGAAATACTCAGTTAATCTTATTTAAATGGTCAGAAAATAAAGGTGTCCATAACATTTCCAATTGTCCATGGTAATAATTTGGCGCTAAATGGCCCCATTTAGTGTAAAATAGACAGTAAATCAGGGTATGATGCAAAAGCCATCTTCAGGTTTCACAACAGCACTTCCAATGGGTGACTTCATGTGGCTGCATCCATGATTTATACATACATTGTCATGTCAAGGGCACAGCATCCAGTTACCCACCCATGTTTTTGTTTTAAAATTGAAAGCAGAGATACTTTTTTCACACCAGGTGCTTCGTATCAGCTGAATACAATGCCTCAGGCAACTCCTGAAAAACTTTTCATCTAGCCATTATTGTTCTAAAATGAAGACTCGCATTCAGTTTGTGTGGCTGTCATGTTGGCTTCGGTTTAAAGTCCGGGAGCAGACAGCCCACAGAAGGTGTTTGACCAATCCAGTACAGCTCAGTTTTTGCACATTTGGAGGAGGCTTTATTTGGAGAGGGAGGCCACCTGTCAGTGAGCTATTGTGATGCAGTCCGGTGACTCGCTCATCAAGCGTCCAGTCCTGGGAAGCAACGCATTCACTTCTTTTTGACTATGTTTCTGGTCTCCACCAACTCCTGAAGGCAATACCTGGCTCCTTAACCATAAAATGCTCCACAATAGCTATCAGGTAGTTGTTAGCTTTGTATAAAAATAGTGACAAGAGGGCCGTTTGAGCTGTAGATTAAAAAAAAAACAAACAAAAAAAAAACAAGCTAAAAATGCTTCATAAAGTCTAGTACAACTGCAAAGTTATTTACCCTGAACAACATTTTTTTAACTGAATTATTTAATGTTTTAATATAAATACTGATCGGTGTTGTCACGACACCGCTGTGTGGCAGTCAGAAAATTGGACTCCAATGAAAGACTCATTGAACTGAAGGTAACTCAAAAAAACAGCTTTATTGCTGGAGTATTCCATAACAAGAAACTAAACACAACTTAAAGGACTGGCTGGACAACAGTCAAAAATCATAAAGCCTTCTGCAAGTACTCCACACAACAAGAGGGAAGGCGCTACAAAGAGCAGGAGAAAATGCAGGAATAAATGCACATGAAGTGATGAGGGCAGTGAAACCAGCTGGGGAGGACAGGTGATCAGAATACACTAATGAGGTAAGAGGAAACACGGCTGAATACAAAGTTCGTCATGTAAGGTCACCAAAGTAAAACAGGAAATAACTTAACAAACCTACATGTGTGAACGTTGACAAAATTGAGGAAACAAGGAGAAAAATGATAAGTCATACAAGGGGGAGAACCCCCCCAAATATCCTGAAAACACAACCATCCTGGGACCCTGACAGGTGTACCTTGAAGCACAGGAGGCACACATGTTGACCTGGTATAACTATGTAACCTGAATAAAAAATATGTTGTGACATAAATGTTTTTCTGGTTGAATCCACCAGAGCAATGACATACTCTGTTTAAAGGTACTGCCCTGCAGCACCGAGCACATTTGAATAACCAAATTTTTTCCTCACTTGCACTCCAGGAAAATGTATAAAATAGGATGTTTTGATATTAGGCTTTCAGTGCCTGAAAGCATTTGTGTGTGTTGTTTGTACTGGGCTGCATACTGCAAACAGGCTTAGTGTTTTACACTAGTGACAGCCGAGAGTCACTCCCAAAACATCCATTGTGACTATGTATGTGTGTGTGTGTGTGTGTGTGTGTGTATGTGTGTGTGTGTGTGTGTCTGTGTGTGTGTGAGAGAGAGGAGAGGGAGACCAGACGATCCATTGTTATGTGTTTGCTGACACGGTGCATCATCTGCAGGGCTGTTACTGTTGCTTTCCCAGCAGCACAA
The DNA here is from genome assembly GCA_024447675.2 of Pterophyllum scalare. NCBI lineage: Eukaryota > Metazoa > Chordata > Actinopteri > Cichliformes > Cichlidae > Pterophyllum > Pterophyllum scalare. The sequence goes on from JAMQGT020005570.1 coordinate 15,806, forward strand.
TGAGCAGGCAATGCAGAGATGCTGAGCCCAACACTGCACGGCTTTATTTAGCTGAATGACACACACACACACACACACACTTACACACACAGAGCAGCAGGCAGAGAGAAAACAGAACTGTGTGTGCATGTGTGTGTTGGCATCTCAAAAGTAGTTAAAGGACAAGAGTTCAGAAGTTTTTGCAGGAAAAAAAATTATATTCTTCAGCTCTGAAAAATTATATCTAAACATAATCTGATGCGGTTTGATAAGAGCAGCCTGAAAACACACGCGCACACACACACACACACACACACACAGTCTGAATATTAGTTTCTGGAGGTGTTTCTGCATCTGAATTAGCTCAGTTGTCAGCAGCGCAGGGTCATTTAAATGCCAAATGTGGAAAATGAGATGAGAAATGCACAGAGATTATAAAAGCTTCATTGTTCCATATCTGCTATCTTGTATTTAGCTTTTGAAACTGAGTAGATAAGATTAATGCAGTTCCCGGCAGATTAAAGTTCAAGAGAAGAGAGATATTAAGGTCTAAAAAAAAAAAAAAAAACACAGCATGGTTAACCAGAAATATGAAGAGATGGTTGCAGTGAATTTACTTGGAGAACTACATGGGTATTCACAGGTCTTAGTTCATTCAGTTTCATACAGAATGAAAAAACTTTAATATATTAGTGATGCCATCCATATGTACTGTACATCTAAATAGAGCAGCAGGAAACATACTCTTTTAAAAGTGGACACAAGTGCTACAATTTAAATATGAAACACCATCATAGCTGATAAAGCTTGCAGTTCAGGGTAGATGAGGTGAGCCTGAATGTTGCCTTAATCATGCCGCTACACGCTCAGGCTGGTGGAAGACTTCCCATGATGCACTGATGCATTTCTTCTTCACTCACCTCTTTTCACCCTCCGTGTGTTTATATAGCACGTCCCACATGTCATTAACTTCTGTCTTCTCCCTCCTGTATTTTGTGTTTTGTGGTTGTCTCTGCGCTCTTCTTTTTTCCTTTCTCTTTCCCCTCACCTCCCAATTGGTCGCTGTGGATATCTGCCCCTCCCTGAGCCTGGCTCTGGTGGAGATCTCTTCCTGTTGGAAGAGAGTTCTTTTGCCCCAGTTTCACCGAGTGCTGCCCATAAAAGATCTTCTGATTGTTGGGATTCTCTCTCTAATGTTGTAGGGTCTTACCTAAAGTGACATGAGATGACTGTTGTGGATTGTTCCCGTAAAAATAAACAGAACTAAATCAACTGGTTATTAAAAAAAAACAACTTTTAATATGACTGTGCAAATAAAGTAACTTTGCTCCCTTGGACCAATGGTGACCTACCTACAGTTGCTGCAAATCTGCAAGCCACAGTGCAACCCACCTCTCTCTAGCCTTTCCATTTATGCCACATGTGATTTAATCAGTGTCATATATGTGGTTACTGATGCCTGTTCTGGTCCGTGCTCTTGCTGCTGCTTAGAGGCATGCCACCAGATACAGATTACTGCACAAAGAAATAAAATCTTGTAGCTGTCCAACATGGTTAATAATGAGACGACTGAAGGGTCCCAATAGTGTAGCTGAACAATCATGACAGGAACTGGGTGTAGCTGTGTTTGCCTCAGATCATGAAAGTGTGGGAGAGCCGGATTTCATGTGCTGTTTTACTGACAAGCACTTCTGATCGAGTTTAGTCAGCCCTGAAAGGGTGGAGAGATGACTAATTGGATGACGAACTAAATTCCACACTTTGGCCACTGCAGATCAGCAGTAAAATGAAGATAATAAGCAAATTCTCAAATACAAAATGACCAAAGTGATCACATGATTACAATGCCCCCCCACCCACACACACACATGCGCATACACACACCTTGGATGTTTCATCCTTTTTATTGCTTTAATAAATTAAATCATGGTTAATATAATTTGGCTTTTTGACAAGATTAAGATAATTTAAAATATAAAGTAAGTGATTGTATAAATATTCATCCCCTATAAGTCAGTACTTGCAGGGGGTGCAATCACATCACAGAGTTTGTGTTTGTGTGTCAATCAGGCTGGTACATCTGGCTATTTTTCTCTTCCTCGCAAGAAAAAAGAAAAAGAAAAAAAAAAGCTCAAGTTTCTGCCAGGTTGCCTGGCATAAAGAGCTATTTTCAAGTCCAGCCACAAATTCTTAACTGGTTTGAGATCTGGGCTTTGACTTGTCTGTGAACCATTTCTGTGTAGCTTTTGCTGTATGCTTGGGATTTTTATCTTGATGGAGTTCTCTTGCAGACCGAGTCAGGTTATCCTCCAGGACTTGGTGATATTTTTCTGCATTCATGATCCCCTCTACCTTTACAAGCCTTCCAGGGCCTGCTGCTGAGAAGCATCTGCAGAGCATGATGCTGCCACCACCATGCTTCACTGTGGACAACGTGTGTTTGTGGTGGTGTTCAGCGTTCGCTGTTCGCCAAACAAAGCATCAAGTCTGATGCTTCTTCCAAATGACCCTGAAGTCTCCCGCATGCCTTTGGGGGAAATCCAGGCAGGATTACATTTGACCTTTTTTCAGTAGTGGCTTTCTCTTTGGCAGGCAACAGTTGTTGTGTGTACAGTCTCTCTCATCTGAACCACTGAATCTTTTAACTCCTTCAGAGTGGTCGTACGTATCTTGTACCCTCCCTCACTAGTCTTCTTGTTTGTGAGGACAGACAGCTCTGGGCAGATTTAAATAAGTGCCATACTCCTTTCATTGCTTGAAGTGTTCTTTTGTCTTCATGTTGTAATTGTAACAGAAACACTGGCGAACCAGGACCTTCCAGACACAGGTGTCTCTGTACTGCAATCACTCGACACACTTCAACTGCACTCAGGTGACTCCATTTCACTGATTGTGACACTGCTGGAATCAAATAGCTGGACTTCTGTTAAATTAGGTCAGTCACTTTAAAGGGGTTCAGTATTTATTTGGCACTATATATTTTGAATTAATTGACATTATACATAGGGTGAAACATGGGGGGGGTACTTTTTATAGGGATTGTACTTTAGGTTTCTTATATTTATATTTCCTTTGATGCTTTGTGTAAATGTTACAAAAGTTTTTATGGACTGGCATAAACTAATAAAGTGAATGCAGCAGTAATCCCATTTCCCAGCTTCTTTAAGACCTTTGATAAAGAAAAGCACGACATGACACACAAGCCCACAGAACGTGCAGTACAAACAGGCTCCTATCACCTTCTTGAGTCAATAGAGACTGTGGCTGTTATCGAGGTTTGGAGTTTAAAAAAAGAAAAAAAGTTTGAGAACATCCCCTCCTCGCTTGGCACTGCATGTGTGGGGAAGATATTCAGAGAGAGGGAGAGGAGATGATGACAAAGGAGAGCTCCTTCAGAGGAAAAAAAGCTCCATGAATTATTCAGCTCTCCCTTTGTCTGCTCTCCATTTATCTCTCAATCCGCTCTTTTTCTCCTCTCTTCCCCGAGCTGCTACAGACTCTGACAGCTTTATTGTAGCTGCTGGGAGATGCTCAGTGTGTATGTGTGTGTGTTTCTATATTCATGTTCATGTGACGCTCGGGGCGTTTGTGATGTGCGTGTATATACTGTGAATGTGCTGTATAATAGTATCTTGTGTCCACCCCCCCTTCTGCATACACACACATTCACACCACTTTAAATAGCCTGGTAATTTGACGGGCAAATTACAGTCCTTTCTGCCTAACTGCAGCTGAGGACTGTGGGAAACGTAGGCAGCTTAAGTGTTTCCTTTATTGCGTCGATGGCATGGGACCAGGAGTGTTTTTTTTTTTTTTGGATTCATAAAGACTGAGGAAGGGAGAAGATAGTGTGGGTGTGGTTATCAGTGAGGAGGTTTATCATGTTTTTGCTAAGAACGTGCAGAGAACTGTAGGACATACATGCAAACTGGATCCTTATAAAAAATGATAATGATACAATCAGAAAACAAAACATTTCCAGGAGCAGCGGGGAAGATAAAGACAGCAGAATTTGACTTAAGAAAAAAAAAAGAAGCCTTGAAAAGCCATTGATTAAATGACTGAGGAGAAAACTGCAAAAGCCTCACGTTTGAGTTTAAAACTGTAAATCTGTAACCGTTTCACCAGGACGAGAACCCCAAATCAGCACACAGGGGGCAGAGCAGGAGCTAAAAATTCACCTCTTTTATCCAGGCCAAGATCAAACGTAGATAGACGGGGAAAAAGTCTATAAACAGGCCGGGAAAAGCCAGCAGGAACCAACATGGATTCACCAGGAAACATGAGTGAAACAGGTGCTATACAGGAAGTGTACATATATATGAGAGAGACTGACTGGCTTACTGGGAAGAGGTGTAGCCAAGAAGCAAGGATGAGAAAATAACCAGCAAGGGACCAAACAGAAAGCCCAAGTCATGATCTGTCGCTCATGATGTCTACCTATGGATGGGCATCTAGATCCAGGAAAGGGTCATTAAAAGTTTAAAGCCTTGTCCAATTTAAATTGAACTTGACTGATGTCATGTTCAAGATCTTCTCTTTTTAGATCACTCTGTAGAAGTCCTGTGTGCCTGTGTAGAAGGCCTGTAAGCCTTCTTATATTTGTCCCCCTGAAATGCCTGTTGGGCCTCCATCAGTGTTTGAAAACGAAGATCCTTCAACTTGATTTTCATCACAGGAAATGGACAGAGTCACAGGGAGACAAATCTGGAAAGTGGGCCAGGTGATGAGTGAAGATGGTGTTGGTTTGGTGTGAGAAGATGCCTCAGGACATTACAGTAGATGTCTGTAACAGTCTCATCACGTGGTGTCCATCAATGTTGAAGGAAAAGTGATGACCATTCTTACCACCTCCCTGCACACCTGACACGTTGCCTCCTGACTTGGAAACTGTGGATTCTTCTACCGAAAACTGCAAAATTCAGGTGAGACTCAGGTCAGCTTGAAACAAAAAGTTGGTGTGTGCTCTCTGCAGAGGTTTTGGGCTCACTGTGAAATCTTGATTCCAGGAAGGGATCTAGAAATAGCATCCGCTCTGGAAACTGTCTGGACGTATGTGAGGAGATAACCGGGAAAAGGGATGAACTACCCGAAATAAACGCTGACAGACGCTTAGCTTTACAGACTGGATTGCAAGTCCAAACCAAAAACCTTGTTGGGACTAAATTAAATATGACCAAGAAAAGAGCTTTTCTGACAGACGAACTGATGTGCCATTCATCTTCACCTCTTAACTGTAGTCTGACTGTATTATAGTTATAATAAGGAAGGTAAGATTTATGCTGTGCTTTCCAAATATCCAGATGCTCTGTGTCAGCAGAGAACAGGTTCATTTTCCTTTTCTGTTTACTGTATTTCAGTTTAGCAAGTCTTTAGTACCTCAATAAATGGGCTGCCAAATCCTTCTTAATCCCATTGTTCTCAGGAGCTGATTACACACAAACTGATTTCTGCTGCTTGCTCACACACTCACATAAACACAGTCACTGTGCAGACAGGTGCAGCAGCATTCAAAGTGTGTGACCTGTCTATTATCCTGAATATTAAAAACTAGTCTAACTGGAATGCGCAGCTCTGTCTTTCTCTTATCTCACCTCGAATGCATAAACACAGACTGTTTGACTCAGTCAGTTGACCCAACAGTATCACCACAGGTGTTTTCTTTTGGTCTCAGTGGACCTTAGAATGACCTTTTCGTTTCCAGCGGATCACCAGCGAACCACGCAGGAGGGTTATTGCTGCTTTTTAGCCAACAAGCATGGTTTCAGAAACTACAAGCTGTTCCGATCAAGTCTCTTAAGTGCATTTTAGCCCGTGTTGTTAAATCTCTATCCGGTCCTTGTCGTGACGCTAAACAGGGTCACTGGCGAGCCGGCAGATCGATATCCTGTTCAAAACTACCAACCAGGAGCTGTTGGCCTGCAAGCCTGACATTCTGCACATGTTACAGACGCGTGAATGTAGCTGCATTAAGTCGATGTTGGCAGAATGTTCAAAACAGAAAAACTGCACATTATTCTTAGCGTTGATGCATCATTTAAAGATATAGCATAAACTGGTCAACAGGTTCTTGCAGAAGACACGCACATGGCATGTTTGGTAGTTTTAGCTTCAGTAAAGTATTTACAGCTGAGTAAAATCGGTCAGGGACTGTTCCTGCTTTAGCAAAATTGTGAGTCACCGTCTATGACTGACCTGTTTTGTGTCGCTCTGTCTCACATTAAGAAGCAGTTGTTGTTTCATAAAGAGTTTCAATGACAATTCCTCTGAAAAGTCTCACAGTGAACTGCAGTTTCAGCATAACAATGTGCACACCGATCGCAACATAAAACAAACATCCTCTGATACCAAGGCTGATATCAGTGGTGGTTAGTCACCTCACATGTACCAATGTTTCAGTGCAATCAAGGCCTTTTCACTCTCTGTGTGGGCCCTTGTATTACTCCTGATGCTGATACATAAATTTGTTTGCACAGTTACATTGTTTGGATCCGCCACGACTGCAAAGACACAAAGCAAACTCCGATAACCTGAACCACCTGCTCTCAGACTGTGGAGACACTGCAGGTGGGGCATTTATGGCCTGAAAAATATATGGAGTGAAACTTAAACAAAATGACCTTGTATCATGAACATAGACTGTATATAAAAGATGGATGTAATAACCATGTTGTCACATGTTGTTTTGGACTCCCAATTTTGAAACCTCTGTGTTAGCTTTTTTTGGCCACCACCATGTTGGATTCTTTCTTGGAGCCTGAAATGGCAACATTTAGACAGGCGGGTGGAGTGCCAAGCTATTAGCTTACACTAGCTTGCTTGATTAGCAAGCTTATCCACAAACTGTATGGACAAAGACACAGTAACTTGATAATTAGTACTCAAGTATCCAGATGGATGAGTTATTTAAAAAAATTAAAATTTAAACTATCCATAGAGGCCAAAACAGTTATACCTTGCTGTAAATATGCTTTTTAATGCTGTAAAGTTGGCTGTTTTCACATATGAGTCTTTGAGGATTGGCTTTGGAGCTAACCACAAGTGGCCACCAGGGGCACTGCATTTTTTTGGCACTAATGTGTTGGTTTCTTTGCTCAGCCCTGCTCAGCAGTGCACAGCACAACTGGCCAGCACTTACAATGAAACACTTTAACTTTGTCTCTGCATCTCAACTCTTCTTTCAAACATCTTTCTCAGCTCTGCTAAATGTGATATCTATGGGGAAAATGAACAAGCCAGAGTTTTTGAATGGTCTCATTTTAGCTTTTATTTCACTAAAATTCAGTTTAGCTCCTTTTCTGTTGTTTATAATTGATAGAAATTGCATGTTTCTCTTCTAAAGAGAAACACCGATGGGAACAGTGAAACTTTACAATGAGTATAAACTTGGTTTAAGGTTAGCATTAGATAAGCAGTGGTTCCAGTCATGGTTGGGTGAGTGCTCAGGAACTGAATAACTCAGTGTAATGTCCTCTGAAGGGTTGAAAACACATGTGTGTGTGTGTGTGTGTGTGTGTCAGCCTCCACCACTCAGCACCACTCCATTAAGTCAGCTTTTGTCACCAGCAGACTGTGACACAAAGGCCTCTGATAGAGCCAGAATCACATAGTAAAACACACACACACACACACACACACACACACACTGACGTCCTCATTACTTACTGAGGCAATTATTTGATTGCACTGGTAAAAGCAAAATAATGTGACAAATATGTGCATATTTTGTTTCCTTTTTAAGCTGCTATTTGTGTTACAGCCAACAAAGGGATTTATTGATGGACACAACACACGAGAATGCATTTTTAAGGCATCTATGTCTATAATTTTACAGAAAGTGGCATGGATGTTAATGTTTGCATAATGTGATCTGAATATGAGGGTCAATGAGAGTTCAACAATCCTGTGTTAGGACGTGACTCATAGGCTGCAACATAAAGCAGAGAGTGACACCAGAGTTTGTAGAAATGTTGGTTTTATTTTTAGAATACCTGCTAACCCTGCATTCGTGTGATCCTCGGGCGGTCCAGTTTCCACATTTATGAAGTCATTCCTCCACGTGGTGCATTCATATGCTTTTAATTTGGAACGTAAAACCAAAACGGACTCTGGAAATGTCGTGGTCCTCCTCATCCACACTCTCTTTCTCTCTCGCTCTTTAGTTTCTCTCTCCGCTCTCCCACTGTTTATATGTCTGTGTGTGCGGGTGCTTGAGTTAACCACGCCTTGTGTTTCAGGGGTGGGTCCGACTTCTGTTCCCGCCCTGCACTCCTGCACACCTGGGATTAATGAACTCACCTGTTGGTAATCGTCCGATTTGCTGTGGGCTATTTAAGAGGAAGGAAGACCTTCAGTCAGCGCCTGGTTGTCAATCTGGAAACAGTTAGTGATGCTGGCGCCTTCTGTCACAATGTTTCCCTGCTGCTGCTCTGTGCCTTTGCCTCACCTGTTTGTTTCCCTCTGCAGGAATCCAGTGCTGTCTCTAAGAGCGTTTTCCCTGTGGAGCGATTTATCTGTTGACCTGTCTGTATTGGAGCCCTGGATTCACTAACTGGAAATCCTTCAGCTGACAATATCTTGCCTTTGCTTCATTGTAAATAAACCTGTTAACTTTTCTTCTGAGTCCCATCAGCACCATAGATTATGACAAGAAAGATATGCACTCAAACCCCCTGCCCAGTGCCGTTCAGCATGGCTGTTTCTTCATGAGGTGTTCCACAATAACTGTTGCAGTAACCCTATTTCCAGTGTTTTGCAATATTTATATATATATATATATATATATATATATATATATATTACACAAGAATCATTTATAGGAGACCTTGCAGAATATGAAAAATACAGTTTTTGGGCATCTTTCCGCAGGACTAATTACCTATGATTTGGCTAAAATATGTTAAAATCAGCAAATACAAACAGCATTCACAATAATCATAAGCCAGAGATGATGGGGTCCGACAGCCTGACCTTTCTGTGTTAAAGTACATGAGTGTGAAATTATATAGAGGTACTTTAATGACTGTGAGAGCCGTCACTGTTGCCATGGTTCATTCAATAAAATGACCTTTACAACTGAACGAGGCCTTTGAATGATGTGACCTGTGTAATCCCTGTTTCCAGCTTAAATGCTAATGAGCTCCGTGCTCTGGGTGGTCTGCTTACTGGCTTAACGCAGAAATGTCAGTTTCAGTTTTGAAAGAGATAAATTATATATATATATATATATATATATATATATATATATATATGTATGTGTGTGTGTGTGTGTTGTGTGTGTATATATAAGAATACTTTTTTATAGTTTTAGCTAGAATATGCCAGCCTTTTTTGCTGCTAACAAGGTGACGAAGAACACCTCCGAGATCTATTTAGAAACTCTATTTGGGCCTCTATCTGGCATCAGTCCAGCTCCACAAAATGCCGGCAGAGAGCCAAGGAGGGGCTGCAGTTTGCTGCTGGCTTGTACTGCTGAACGACAACTGCACCTGGTTCAAATGAGGACTTTCCAACTGCTGCTGGACAGGGAGGGATGCTGCTCTGGAGAAAAATGCAGAAACTGGCTGAGAAGCCTGACTGTCTCTCCATCTGTCTGGCAGAGGGAGCGTAGTGTTTTGCATATGTGCTTTTGTTTCTGTACTTGCGAGGGTGAACAGATGAGACAAATCCTCCAAAGCAAGGCTCCTTCTATGTCAGCTGTGGGTCTTTGCCTCTCGTTGTTACTGACATGTTATAAAATGTTTAGCAATCCATGATTTTCTCTACATATTTCATATTTCAGAGTTATTTTGGCTGTTAACAGCTCTCACAGTAATTTCCCTCTACATTTTCTGCAATTCATTTTTATCCCGTAAATGCACCGAGCTGCCACAGACTCATAAAGAGAGCCCTGTCAGCTCCTGTGGTACAAATCAGCATGTTATCTTCCCCCTTTGACTAATATATGGAAATAAGGTGGTGAAGTTTTTCTGCACTGTTAAAAAGGACTTTCAGAATCCAGCAGCTAGCTCCAAAAATTAAAAAATAATAAAGTAAACAAAGTAAAATTGTATTTATATACCACCTTTCATCCCAACGCGCTCCACAGGAAAAATGCAAAAGCAAAACAAAAAGTTACCCAAAAGCAAGTCAAAAAGATTTTTGTTGCTTTAAAGAAAAAACCAAAAAATAACCATGACAGGCAAGGCTTTTTAGGTGGAGCAAGACCCGAAAATAAGAGCGTGCAGTTCAAGAAAGAAAACAAGAGAGACGTGAAACAGGGGAACACGGGGAGTCTGTGCTTGCTGCTCAGGTAGGTAACTCTGTCAGAGTGAAGGAGATTAATCCATTAATAATTAACTGGTGTAAGTTCGTACTTTGAATGCCCAGGGAATAGGTTGCAATGGTCAGTGTCCACAGGCTGTAGCAATCACTGGAGAACAGACAGGCAGGTGAGTCTGAGAGGTGAGTAATGAATCAACTCTTTCCATGAGGATCGGACCAGCTTGGAGAAAACAGATAAGCATGTCTTAGAAGTTAGCTGGTGACGGGACTACTTTGCCGACGCTTCGGAGCGCATGTTGAGAAATCCAGGCAGTCTTTCATGAAGCGCTTATTGAGGATTGCTTCATTAAGGGCGAGTGATGTCACTGGTGACGTCTGAAGCTGGTTCAGGTATTGGTTCGAGTCTTGGCCCTGATTTATGAAAATGCAATGGATCCCCGTAAAATTTGTTGGTGTTTGTGCTGGAGTTTGACCAGCTTGAGCTGGTTTGAGCGGAACTGCTAAAAGGTGAAGGGATTCCCCTTTATGGCATCACTTTGAGCTGATCTCTCCAGTAAGGTATTAAACATGATATGCCTATAGATAATCAAATGTGTTACTGCTATAATATTTCTTCTTTTCTTTTTTTTCATTCCAAGGTGAAGCATTTCCAGTTGTTGTAGAGCAGCAACACCTCATCTGTAGGTATCATCTAAGCAGAGGTGCATATTTATCCAAGCCTATGCAGCCCTGCCTCCTCAGTATCATGTGAAAAGAGAAACTGACCAAGTCCACAATCAGTGTCCCACCTTTTGAAAACACTGCGACAGGTTTAACATAAACATCTCGTGTCCTATTGGATTCACTTAAACACCTTTCAAGTAGTGGGAAGTTCTACTTAAAGGTGCGTTACAGCTGAAAATTCCTGCTGGCAACTGGGACTTCTGACTTCCCACTTCCACTTCACCTGTTCCTTATTACTCTTCAGCTTTCCTTTGCCCATATTTCGTCTGTGTCTATGCCATAAGTCTTTGTCAGGTCGTGTTTTCTTCTGTAGACTCTCTGGATTTACTTTAATTGAGGTCTTCCATCATTGTGCGGTGCAGAAAGCTGGATTTAGCCTTTCTTTGTACTCGCTGGTTTAACAAAACCTAAAACCCCTGCCAGAGGTGACAGGTATGATGGTTATCAACGTTATTAGCTAACCAATACTTTCTGCTTCATGTTCTGTGTGATCCAGGGCCACATTCATCACTATAGGTCTTCAGAATAGGGAAAATCTGAAATGAATCCGTATAGGGTTTGGTGTGAAAAGTGAAAATGTTTCTAAATCTAATTTGTTCCAGAAGTGTTTTTACTGTCTGCAGTTGGAATTAAAAATCACACAAATTATTTATTATTTGACCCTGAGCGTCAGACTTGATTTGATCTGTAAACTATGCCCACAAATATAAAATGGAGTCGAGCACGTCCTACCAGAAAAAGTTGCTATGACGAAGGAGAATCACACATGTTCCTGTCTGAAGATATGAAAGCTGTACACTGCTTAACAGATTTCAAGGTTTATGTCACAGCTGCCCTAAATTATCAGAATTGGCAATTCACTAATGGTTAATCCACCAGTGTGCACAAGCTCTTTAATCAAAAAATTTTAATGCTAAAATAAAATTTTTCATAATATAAAAAAACAGAACAAATGGTGATGCACATTATAATTTTTTGATTATGGTGCCAGGTTATACTTATTTAATTGCATTGAATGTTCTGCTTGATCAATTTCTGACTTCTCAGAAACGTCCAGCGTGCCTGCTCAAGTTTAGGTATAAAACATCAGTTTGTTGCTTGCCTGAAAAATTATAATTTAAAATTTTGAACGAGTCTTTGACAGATTTCTAAAAATATTTGTGTTTTCTTGTTTTTATGACAGGTGGTTTAATAAATGTTGAGCCCTGCAATGATTTAATGAGTAGTTTGATTTGAAATTTGGTTGTTTACATTTTTATTTTATTTTTTAATTTTATTTGTAGTTGTCTGCTTTAGCTGGTTCTTCTTCTCCCAATTCTTCCTTTTCCTGTGAGTGTACAACACTTACTCACCTGTGATTGTGTATGTTCTCCCAGGTTCCCTTTGTTTCCTGTCAGACTGCTTTGTTTTCCTTGTGTTACAATGCTCTGCAGTCAGTATCAGTCACGTCTCCATTGTTTGGCGTTTTTGTTCTGTTATGATGTTGTGTATCTGTTATGTTTCTTGTGCATGATGAACCTTATTCTACAGTAACCTCCCAGCTCCCAGTCTGTTGAAAACCCTGCAACAGACTGGTGACCTGTCCATGGTGTACCCTGCCTTTTGCCCTTTGACAGCTGGGATAGGCTCCAGAAAATGGATGGATGGACAGATTATTCCAGCCCAGTTATAATTTTAACATGCGTCAACCCTAAACAGCCCTGCAGCTGTTTTAAGAAGCCACGTCTAGAAGAGATTTCTCCACTCTTGTAACCAAAGCCGCTGATGCCTTTTCCAGATGCTTGTCCGCGACCACTGAGCCCAGCTCGAGCTCCCTAAACATCTGCAGAACAGCTCCTCTGTGGGTTTTGTCACCTCCTCTCCTCCACTCCTTCCTAACTTTCTCGCCGTTCCTTTCTTTCTTCTGTTTTTTTTTTAAAATCCAACCTCCATCACTTCCATTTCTAGCTGATTCCTGCTGCTTTGAGTCAACGAAGGGAGTGCAACAGAAACTTAATAAGTCTCGGTGGATTGCAGATGGTCAGTGCAGTGAGACAAAACAAAGATGTTCCACTTTCACTCTGCTGTTCGCTGTTTAATTGGCTGTTCAACAGCGTGGAAGCTAATGCTCCTGTTTGTTACACTGCTCCGATTCGACTCCCACATCAAGCCATCGAGATACAGAAAAGACAGAGGACGAAAACAAAGAATAAATTATAAATAAAGGAAAGTGAATACAAGAAGAAAGAAGCTCACGTTAAAAAATTGGCAGGAAACAGAGGCCATAACAGAAAGGCCGACAACCTTCTTAGATATTTCTAAACACAAAGATGGTTGTGGGCAAGTCTGAGGTCATCACTGATGACTTAGAGCTTGAACGTTTAGGGAACTAATAATTTAGAAAAATACCTTAATTGACTGTCTTGCTGAGAGTTAGATGAGGAAACTGGTTAGCACAAAACCTTGAAATGTAAAACTCTGGCTGTGCAACAAAAGAAAGATAGATATGAAAGATGGAGGTATTCGGTGTTGCATTATTAGTTAGTTTCAGGACTCTGCTTTTTGAAGTCTAAACATTAGTATTTACCCATTGCCATGTTGGTTTTTTTGGACCCATAAGTGACCATATTTGGAGGAGAGGATGAGGGGCAAAGTTACCAGCACATCTGCATAGAAAGCTGCTTCCATAAACTGTACATGTGGAAAGCAAAGACTCACGTATCTGATAATTAGTGTGATAACGTCTAATATGTGAATCAAAAACTAAAATTGAAGAACAAACTATGTGGACACTCTGCACCTCATAGCAGAACGTGATATTTGTCAGAAGTGCTCCACAAGGCACGAGCACAGCCACAGCTCCCTGTGTCAGCACAGCTGCTTAAAAATCAAAATAAGTGAGTTTTAAACTAATTTACCTTATTAGAGTTTTTATTTAGGAGGCAACCATTTTTGGACCAACCTGTAAACATGTTTATATCTGCTGTAAAGTTCAATGTTTTAACATCAGATTCTGTGCAGCCTGACATTAGCGGTTTTTGGCACTTTTGTATTATCTTAATTTTTTTTTTTTTAACTCCACCTAAAACCCACTAATGAACACACCTTTTTGTTGTGGAAACTGTACAAAAGCTGCGGTTTTATCAGAGCTTTCCCAGAGCCACGCTACACCATGTCCATATTTCCAGTATTTATGCTGAGCTACACAACCTCTCAAACTTCTAATTTAATGAACACTGGTTACACATTTCTACTCCTCTTGGAGTAGCAATTACAATGATGCAGAAAAGAAAAAAAAATGAAGATTAGAGCAAATGAAAGATGAGTTTCAAGTTACAACACACTGCATGGCCAGACACTTGCCTAATATTGGCTGCCAAAACAGCTCTGACGCACCCAGTGGCATCTCTCAGCTGCAGAACCTTTGGATCCTGTGGGTTGTCGGGCGGGGGTTGATCTTGCTTGTTCCAGTGCATCCCGAAGACGCTCTATCAGGTTGGTACGTGGTGAGTTTGGAAGCTGGGGAACGCCTCGGGCTCGTTGTTGTATTCCTTGAGTCGTTCCTGAGACTTTTTGTGGTGTAGCAGTGTGTGTTGTCCTGCTGGAGAAGACCACTGCCATCGGGGAGTGACATTACCTTGAGGGCTCTAACAGATGTGAGAAGTAACATCTGTGTGAATACCAGGATTCAAGATATCAGTGCCAAACATTAGGTTGTCATGAGGTGATGAAGTTTGTTCACTTCTCCTGTCAACAGTTTTAATGTTGTGGTTGATTAGTCTATGTGCATGCCACGATACACCTGACAGAGACATCCCCCTGTCTCTGCTTTAATGTTTCTCAGTATTAGTTGTTCATCTTGGACTTACTTCCTGATTTGGTGGTGTTCCGGTGTCTTGATGTGGCTTTTCTTTCCCATGTTTGTTCTGTTACCCACCTTTTGTATATCACTACTGTATATATATTGTTTTTCTCTTTGTCAGGTCATAGTTTTGTTCTCCTCCCTTTGTGTGCTGAACACATTGCATGAGATATTATCAAAAAAAAAATAGCAACAACCAAGGGAATCCATGTCAGCTGTGTGTGGGTGGAGCGGCTTCCTCGTGACTATTAGATGTTCAGTCAACAGCACAGATTAACAGATGCTGCAAAGCCCCTGTAGCATATCGTCATACGTTCAGCTCCGCTATCATGCATATTGCATAAAATATGAGTGCATAAAAAGGTACAGCGTGTACTATGCAGTGTGCAATTACATAGGCACCTTCTACACCTATTTATTTTGTGCATCTGATTTTTCCTGCTGCTCCCAAAATGTGGCACCGACTTTCATGAATCAGTTTTCTTTGGAATTTTTTTATGTTTCTGTTTCATTCTTTTCTTTTCTTTGTCTCATTCAGCTCATTGTAACTTTTATTTAATAAGGAAATAATGAAAACAGAATATGATCTAAAACCTCATAACAAACATGAAGGTGCAACAGAGAGCTGCAGCAATGCATCCCAAAACCTGGAGATTAATTAGCGTTTAGCACTTCTGCTTCCCTTATCTTGAGTTCATTGGGTTTTTCTGAATGGCTTTTTAAAAAAAATGTCTGTGATTAACACAAGCTTTTAATTTACAACATAAAATACATTAGGGAAACAAACTAAATAAATAGATCTTCATCTTGTAAATAATTTTCCAGGGCCTCTCACATGCTTGTTTTGGCATCGGTAACTCAGTGTCAGGAGTAAGTTGTATTCGCAAAACAGAGTCAAAAACAGTCTAAATGGATTAGAATATTAAATAAATGCAGTTTCAGTGCCGCTGTCTGTAACACACTGATAAAGAAGTGACAAAGTTGATGCTTTCCTGCGAGAAAATTTAAATGCAGGTAATGTTTTGTGTGACTTGAGCTGGTACTGAAGGGAAGTCAAATATTATGTGTGTGTATCTGGATTCCAGGACAAATCTTTATTGAGAATGACAGAAATATAAGAAGACATGTATGACATATGTGATAAACAAAAACTCAGTGAAGGAAGGAAGGAAGGAGGGAGGGAAGAAAGGAAGGAAGGAAGAAAGGAGCAAAAGAAGGACACAAAGGAAGGAACAAAGAAAAGAAAAGACGTCCAAATCCACATGAAATAATCCAGTCATACTTGTTCGTCATGCTCCAAGCTGGAAGGATTCTTTCTGTATAGAAATTCATTAGAACCATAAACACAGCTCAATGACAGATGATTAAGCTTCTTGGTTGGACCAACAAAGGACGGCTTGTGTGATGAACAAGAGTCTAATGTGGTGCCATTTACAGGGCAGTATCACTGAGGGATACCAGAGGGCAAAGCATGAAACCAAGAGTCACAGTGATGTGCCGAAGACTGTATATAAATGGCGGATGTAGCTTCTCGGTCGATGAATGAAACATGATGCTCACTTTGTAAATGATGGTTCTATTTAGAGATAAGTAGGGTATAAGGCAGAGTATGCTTTAGGGCAGCGAGACTTGGGTCTGGTTTTAAAACAGTAAGATGGTGATGTGAAAACACCCAGGATCTCACTAATCAAAAGCTGACAGTCTATGTTCTGTGACTGTCATTCAATATATTCAATTCAATTGTATTTATATAGCACCAAATCACAACACACAGTCACCTCAAGGCGCTTTATATTATAAGGTAAAAACCCTACAATAATTACAGAGAAAACCCAACAGTCAAAACGAACCACTATGAGCAAGCACTTGGCGACAGTGGGAAGGAAAAACTCCCTTTTAACAGGAAGAAACCTCTGGCAGAACCAGGCTCAGGGAGGGGCAGCCATCTGCCGTGACCGGTTGGGGCTGAGGGGAGGGAGACAGGACAAAAGACATTAAAGAGATTAATAATAATTAATGATTAAATGCAGAGTGGGGTATGAGCAGAGCAACAAGAGGTGAATGAAAAGAAACACTCAGTGCATCATGGGAACCCCCCCAGCAGCCTAGGCCTATTGCAGCATAACTAAGGGAGGGTTCAGGGTCACCTGATCCAGCCCTAACTATAAGCTACAATATAAAAGAGGAAGGCAGTCTAAAAGGCTATTTGTTCCACATGCACCAGATTTTTGACTACAAAATACTTAATTAACACACGTGCTATCAAGCGTGTGTGTGTCTGCTAAAGCCTGTTTTTAAGTGTGGAAGTCAACATGACTGTTTGCATGTTTGTGCTGGTGCTGCATGTTGGTAAAATGTTATTGATTTGTTTCCCTGTAGAGGAAGCGCCAACACTGCTGAATCAGAGTAAAGAGAGAACTGATGGAGTCACCGGATACAGCTGATCATTGTTTAAACATTAGTGTGTGCTGTATGTGCTTCTAAGTGAATTAATCATTCAGTGAGATTTCATGTGAATGACACAATTGTCATTGTTTGGGTGCTCGTATTTGTCCAAGACGATCGGTGCAGCAAGTTATTACGTTATATAATAAATATTATTACATCACAGTGGATGATGCATCAAAATGGATCATTTGAAGAACAACAGCAACTGGTTTAGTTATTATTCGTAATCCTACCATGAGGAAGAGAGGCAACCAAAGCTGCTTCGCAAAGTGTCAATTGTGCTGTGTTGGCTCGTGTGGCGTGAGCCCGGTGTTCTACCCCTGCGCCTGGCTTTCTGGGGCGGTGTGGGCGTCTTTTGCTCTGCTGGGGGGTGGGAGGGGGTGGTGAGTGTGGTGGCTTGGGCGGGCATCCTGTGGGTATGGTCGTCGTGTGCTGCTGCTGGAGCTGTGCCCCGGTGTCCTGGTTGTGCTAGTTGGTGTCCTTCCTAGGCTTTGGGTCTGTTCGCTGGTCCTCGACTCATGCGGTCTGTCGGCTCCTCTTTCTGGGTGCCCGCGCTGCCTGGGTGGGACTGGGTTGTGTTCTCTGGCCTCTGTTGGGTATTGGCTAGGGACCCAGGCACTGGTGGAGACCTTCCTGCATGTTTCTGCCTCGGCACACAGGCGTCCACTGCTTCTTGGCCTTTGATGTAAGTTGTAGCCACTTGGGGTCTCTGGGCTCACGTGGGTTCTTATCAGCGCTCTGTGTTATGATGTTTGGACTCTGGTGATTGTAGTGACTTTGATGAGAGTGGGGGGTGTCCTCATAATCACCACACTACCTGGTTTTGTTTCTGCTAGTTTTTTTTATCCTTGTTTAGGTGTCTGGTTGCTGAGTTTCACTGAGGTGCACTTGGCTGGTGCCTTTTCCTAAAATTTATCTGGCAACAATTCTGTCATAATGAGTCAAGTCATACACACACACACACACACACACACACAGTTCTCTTATCCCTAACACTTTGCTATTGGTCAATTGTGCAAAACCAATTAAATCTCAAATTTACTGTAAGAAATGCCCAGCTACTCAAGGATGCACCAAAATAAAAGGTAGGTATGGGTAGCTTCCCCATCATTAACCAAATCTGAGATAATTTCTATTCTGGGTAAATGTATATAAAACATGTTGCAATGGAGTTAGCACAGTGAAAAAAAGGTAGGACCCTACCCTCTATGTGTGTAAACACAAACTCAATTTAGTTTAGTTTCTGTGCTCTGCACAACTATTTTTATATCTTATAAAACTATAGTAATAATAGAATAAAGGAAAACAGTAATAACAGAGGCATTTTGTCTATTTTATATGCCAAATTACAATTTTTTTCCTGCCTCAGTTTAATCTTGTTAGGATAGTATTTATTCACTGTAGTTTATACCTGTATGTGAAGAATCTAATTGTGTGTCTGCAAATGCTGCTATTCCACTGCATTGATTTCTAAGATGAATATAGATGAAAAGGCAAGAATGGTCTTTAAAAACTTCTTAAAGACATTCTTAACATAAAGATGTTGTAACATTTGTGCACCATTGTATGAGGGATCTTCCAGGAATTGTGATGCTATTTTCCAGAGAACTGACTGGTCATTAAGTAGCGGTTTCCTACTTGATCTCTTGTGTTGCACAATCTGCACCAGAGCAGCTTAGTTATGCAGCATGTGAAAGAAAGTTTACAGTGCTCTGTGCAGTTCTGTGGAAAAACTAAGTACACCCTCATTTCTTCTTCAGGGATTAAGAGGGAAAATAGCAGCCAGGTGCTGCTGATCAAATGCACTTGATTAATTGATCAGCAGCAAGTGTGAGAACCTCTACAAAAGCAGACATTTTGATGCTTTACTGGTATTCAGGTGGATGTTAACACAATGCTTCAACCTTCCTGGGAGTGGCCCAAAGATCAGACCGTGGAATGTTCACAGAAACTGCAAAAAAAAAACCCAAAGTGATACATCTGAGACTCTACTGACCGGAGTTAGGAACAATGTCCTTTGGACAGACATGACCAAAGTGGAGATGTTTGTCCATAGTGCACTGCAACACATTTCAAGAAAACCAAATACAGCATTTGAGTAAAAACACCTCATATCAACTGTCAGCACGGCGCTGCAGGGGTAATGATTTGGGCTTGTTTTGCAGCCACTGGACCTGGGCATCTTGCAGTCACTCAACTCCTCTGAATACCAAAGTATTCTAGAGTCAAATGTGAGGACATATACCTGACAGCTGGGTCATGCAACAGGACAACGATCCCAAGCACAGCAGCAAGTTTACAACAGCATGGAGGAAAAAGAGAAGAATCCAGATGCTGCAATGGCCCAATCAAAGTCCAGACCTCAACCTTACTGAAACGCTGTGTCGGGACCTTAAGAGAGCTATTCATGAATGAATGCCACAGACCTCAATAAACTGAAGCAGTTACATCAATAAGAGTGAGCCAACAATATGAGAGACTGATAAAGTCATTCAGAAAATCATGGGGGTGTGCTGAGTTTTTATGTTTTTTATTTTTATTGGTCATATGGGTTTTCTGCCCTATATCGTGCAGCGCTTTTAATTTATCGGAACATTCCAGATTAAATTTTCCCATCACCCTAGCTGCATGGTGTCAGCATGTTGTGTATCTAGTTAATTTCACTATTAACTGTCACAAAAGCATCATCAGCGAGACACAACGGTTTCTCACTGAGAGAAAGTGCTAAATAAAGCACCCCATTACTATTGTGCTAATCAAAGTTTGAAGAATTATATTTTCATGACATGGACGGTTTGTACACACTGGAATACAAAGACAGGGATCAATGCACTGGCACAGATTTCCATGCTCCTGCTGTAAGAGCATACAATCATTTGTTCACACCTTTAAATTCATACAATACTCTTTCCGCCTCTTCGCGTATCCTGCACGGCCACATTTCACACCGCAGCAGATGTTTCCTGTTGCGCTGTGTGAGCGAAATTTCATGTTTCTCTTGGAATATGAGCAACAGATGGCGAGAACAGAACAGGAAAGAGAGAAAGGTGTGTTGATAGATAACACACTGAATCTTGCCACCATGCAGAGAGAAGTGCATTTTTGAGCTGCCTGCCTGATCACAAGTCTTTGTTACTTGGCTAGAAAGTGATCACACTTTCTAAAGTAAGGAGTTTTTTTTAATTTTTTTAAGTGGGTTCTACTTACTTTCGTAAAGTAAAATAGGGTTCTGTCTCAGAGTCAATTTGGGAAGTTGTGCACTTACCAGAAATGACAACTGCAACATTTAACTGCCGCTACATTTTCTAAACATTTAGCCTACAATTTATTGAGCGTCTAATACTATGATACTTTATAGCAACAATAATTTGACACTCAAAAACTGAATATTTACAGTGAATAAATAAATAAAAGCTTGGTTAATTCTTGAAAATCTTTTACTCCTAGCTAGCAAAATTGCTAACATAATGATCAATCCAATCTATTGGCGTTAGCTAGCTGGCAAAATAGCATTACCGTCACCCTCTGCACTCACATGTCCTCCTCCTGGCTAAAAAATATTTGGTGATCCTACTAAATGAAAAATTTAATTAATTCCAAACTCTCAGGCCAATCCCAAAATGGAAGAGAAAATATCTCTTAAGTTATTTTCTGGATGACATAATCAAACGCTGTAGCTATCTCTGTACTTACTAGGGATGCGCCGATCAGATATTCAGTATCGGTATCGGTCCGATCCTGGCCTAAATTACTGGATTGGATATCGGAAAAAATTACCCACATTAGCTGCATTACAGTTCGCCGTCATCTTCTTCTTCTTGTGGGATTGCGGTTGACAAACAAGCTTAGAGCTGCATTACCGCCACCTACCGGAATGGAGTGGGGATCAGGAAATAACCCCCACAGTTCTCCATCACTGCGATGAATTCCCTTTGACATTGAGTGGATGATCACTGACATGTTTTCCCACGCCTCCACCGCTCTCTGCTTGTTTGTGTGTTGTGCTCGCTGTGCTGAGAATTTCAGCTGTTATTTTTTTCTCTACTTCAGCTCCCGGACATACTGCTAGCGAGCGCCGCGTCCGGTACCGGAAGCACCCCATCCCCGTCAAAATATTTTTTAGACTTAATCCCTGATTAGTGCCTAAATATAGACCTGCAGTAGAAACGTATTTAGGAGAATGCTTGTGAATATAAAGCATTACAAGATTATGCTCTTGCAGCCTCCAGTTTTTCGACATAAACACTGATAACAAAACAACAGCAGTCAGCTGATTTACCTGCAGTCAGTCTGCACAAGCGCAAAGAGGCGGAGCCGGTGAGCTCAGGTGGAGCGGAAGAAAGCTTTTCTCCCTGTAAGCACTATTAAAGCTTTACTGGGAAACAGCTGGAGGTCCTTCATCAACCACCTGATCAGTAAGTGAAGAAAAGAGAACTTTGTAGCTGCTCCATCCACCCTGTTTGTTTCACACAGGGGAAAACTGCAGTACGGAAGTTAAAATATGCAGATGAACTGTTAATGTGAAAATGAACTGTTAATGTGAATGAACTGTTAATGTGAAAAAAGTATTTCTTATCCAGTTACTCAGGTTTTCACAGACAAAAGGTCACAAAGCACTGTACAATAATTAAAACAAAATATCAAAAACCTCAGATAAAACACCATGTCAAAAATATATTAACATTACCATATTAAAAGAAAAAGAATAAAAATAAACTAAACAGAAAGCCTGGTTAAACAGAAAAGTTTTCAACTGTTTTTTTAAGATGCCACAGAGTCAGCTAAATGGAGCTGGAGTGGTAAACAGTTCCAGAGCTGTGGCACCACTGCCTGAAAAGCTTGTACGTGGGACAACTAAAAGATTTCGATTTTGTTGTGTGAGAGACTGTTGACTTATGTAAAATGTATCCCAGCATTTAAAAAACAATATTTTTTTCCCTTCTAAATATCGGCTTTGTTTCGGTATCAGCCGATATCCAAATGTAAAATATCGGTATCTGTATCGGCCCTAAAAAAGTGGTATTGTGCCATCCCTAGTACTTACCTAACATTAAATAGCAACCTCCAGTGTAGTGTATTTTATCCTCTGGGGTAGTTTCAGATTTCACTGTTTTCAAGAGGAAAAACTGTTTTATTTTATTCCAAATCTTCTTTCTCCTTGCACATGACATCAAGGTTTTCCTTTCTTATCCTCTGATGACGTGTCTGCTCATCAAAATCTAATTTTGCTTAGCTTAAGCCCTCTTTCCTCACTTCCTTTACAAATCAGTGGGATAAAGATTATGCCAAGGTTGCTGAATGTTACTGAGAGGTCTGATAAAGTCACACTTCAGTCTGAGTGAATACTTTGTGCTTTTGTTTTAGAGATTAAGATTTGGTGAGTCATAACAGAAAGCAGGTGTTTGATCTCAAGCTGCAGGTCAGATATGTACTCAATTCAAGTCTTGGAAAATATGTCCTAATTCCTCCATCTCCTCAACCTGCTTAGTCTTTTTAACATTTCTTAATTTTCAATAGACTTTCTGAAAAAGCTCTCAGTGTCTCTTCTTTCTTTCTGCCCCATCTTTAACAATCAGTTTTTATTATCTGTCACACCCACTGATTATTATCCATACTGTTTATCAAGCCCTCAGATCTGTTTATCTGTCTATCTATATTGCCCTTACATAACCCAACAGTGGGTATAGATCTGATAATTAAAAAGGTCACCACCCACCTTTCAGGTGACACTGCACACACACACACATGCATATGATAATAAATTAAAAGCAGTGGTGTGAGATTGAGAGGCACTCTTGGACATAAACATACAATAAAATACAAATGTGAAAGGCCAGTTTTCACTTGACTCCCTCAGCTGCCCGACATAAATAACAATGAAAATGACAAGTCTCTTTTACCTCTTTTACCTCTTTTCCATAGATGTGGCGCTTATGCAGAGCCAGT
Source organism: Pterophyllum scalare (assembly GCA_024447675.2). Taxonomy (NCBI): domain Eukaryota; kingdom Metazoa; phylum Chordata; class Actinopteri; order Cichliformes; family Cichlidae; genus Pterophyllum; species Pterophyllum scalare. The sequence continues at coordinate 39,006 of JAMQGT020005570.1, forward strand.
TCTGCCTTGGTCCCTTTGAGAATCAAGTTAAATTATTATGGATCATTATCAATCTGGAAACAGGACACTGCGTGCTCAAATGGTCAGTCAAGAAGCACACACACCCTAAAGCATCAAGGTTACATTAAATAGAATCCTGCTGCATTATATCAAAATTCTGTTTTAATAAACAACACTTTGCATGAATTGAGACCAGAAATTCACTGAGAAAATGTTTGCTGTGGAAACAAAGTGACCACAAGGATCAAATTTTCCACAGTCTTCTATATAATCTGGCTTCTCTTTGAGTTGGTCCATGCTGATTATTAGAACGTTTTATGGTGTGTCCTTAGAGGCTAAGTCCATCTTAAATACACCTTCTAGGTCCTTAGGAACTTTTTGTAGCCATACTAGTAGATATCTAAGGCTATGCTTGGCCACAGTGCTAAATGAGTGAGTGATGTTAATATTAGAAAGGCAAACCATTTTGAAATATTCAATTCAATTCAATTCAATTTTATTTATATAGCACCAAATCACAACAAACAGTTGCCTCAAGGCGCTTTGTATTGTGGGTAAAGACCCTACAATAACACAGAGAAAACCCAACAGTCAAAACGACCCCCTATGAGCAAGCACTTGGCGACGGTGGGAAGGAAAAACTCTTTTTTAACAGGAAGAAACCTCCAGCAGAACCAGGCTCAGGGAGGCGCAGTCATCTGCCGCGACTGGTTGGGGCTGAGGGGAGAGAGACGGGACAAAAGACATGCTGTGGAAGAGAGGCAGAGATTAATAATAATGATTAAATACAGAGTGAAGTATAAACAAGTAAATAAGGTGAATGAGAAGAAACAGTGCATTATGGGGACCCCCCTCAGCAGCCTAGGCCTATAGCAGCATAACTAAGGGGTGGTTCAGGGTCGTCTGATCCAGCCCTAACTATAAGCTTGATCAAAAAGGAAAGTTTTAAGCCTAATCTTAAAAATAGAGATATTTGCCTAAAGTTGGCACAGTGGTGCAGTGGTTATTATTTTCCCGTCACAACAAGAAGGTTCCTGGTTTGAATATCCTGGCTGGGTGGGGACTGCATCCTCTGAGGACAATGAATGCTTGAATCATTGCATTCAATCCAGTAGCTTTTGAGATATTTCTGTGTGGACCGCATCAGTGGACCAGCATGCAGCTGGACTGACGTTACCATCCACCTCTAGCAAGAAGACAGGCTGAGATGTTGAGGCTGAGGAGTTCTTTGGAATAAATAAATTTCCTCTCTGTGTTTTTACTCAAACAAACCTTTCTGGCTCACCTTGCTGCTTCCTCATAGGAGAGATTCCTCATTGCAGGTGGTTTTCTTTCATGTATACTTCCTTGTAGTGTATTGTACATCATCTTTGTGAGCTCAAATATTTGGTTGCTTTGTTAGCTCTGTTTTGTCTTTAGTCTTTGTTTATGTTAACTTCAGTCATACTTTTCTTAAACTGAGAGAGATAATCTGCATTTAACTGTTTGTATGATTAAGATAACCATTAAGGTATCATACTTGAGTTAAACAAATAACAGATAACAGAGGGCTGTCAGCGAAGGAGACAAAATAATTGATAAGAATTTGAGGAGCACGAGGACACTGAAGCTGCATGTGATTCTCATCTGCGAGTGCGTGAAATGCAAAGCAGAGAGGGAACAAAAACAAATGACCTCACTCGTTTATCAGAAGATCACAGATGAACTGACTCTTCCAGTTAGTGCAGCAGGTCAGCGAATAGAAAACGCCTAAACTGGAAGCAGCAGACACCGTGTAGGCATTTAAAAAAAAAAAATCAGTGCCACTTCTGTCTGTCACCTGTGTGTGTGTGTGTGTGTGTGTGTGTGGTAACTAATGCTGTGATAACATCACAGATACAGGAAGTAGCAAGGCTATCTGGTGAAGTTGGTTTCCTGTTGTGGTTTTTCACTTCTGCTGCCGATGTCAAATGAGTTCATAAAGAATTCACGCTGTCACATCACAGGAAGAAGAAGGGCTCACTAACAACTAAAATGCCTGCATACAAACCTACTTTAGCATGTTATGATCTTAGATAGATGTACTTAAAGTACCTACATATTACTCACATATGATCTCAACGCTGCACTCATCCACTGTACAGCAACACCCAAAACTTCTGGCACAGTGACTAATGTGCTTATAAGAAGCCGGGGCTACTGTTGTGCACCCTGTCTGGGAGAAGAGGTGGGCGTCCACATGACTAACCGCTCTGCTGTATCACAGCTATTTTTATAGATGAGATCATTGCATTTCACGTGTATCTGGTGACCTTTCAGAGTCACTCGCAGGTATGTGTTAATAAAGAGATGGCGTTTACATAGATGGAGCGCAGCGCAACATCGTTACCCCCCGACAAACAGAACACACACAGGAAATGAGCCTGATTATGATGAGTGGGTCCACAGGAAGGAAACACTACTGCAGTGACACAGGTTATCAGTAAGGTAGAGCTGCACACAATGGCTCATCCATCCCTTGCATTTAGATATTTTCTCAGACTGTATTTGTAAAAACTGGAATTTTAACCTCTTAACATCCACCAGATTGCTGGCAAATCACTTAGGGGTGACATACAGAACAAGCCTAGTTAGAAAAGTTAGTTAAGAGAAGCTGTTACCTCTCAAATCAAGCGTCTTGCATGCACTTTGACCTTGCACTTCCTCTAAGCTTTCCACTTGAGTATGCCAAATATGTGACAATTCCATATAAAATGGGTAGATGCAAAGCCAAATAGTTCAGCAGCAACCTGGTGGATGCTCAGAGGTTCATAATTAGAAAATATTTTGAATTTGCTTGATTAAAAAAAGAAAAATTCAGCCTTAATTATACGATGCTTTCAACATGTAACAAAAATTAATCTTCTGCTTTCAATAAATTAAAACCAGGTGCTGTATGGACTGGTACTTGTATAGCACTTTTGTACTTTAATTGAGCACTTTTTATGAAATCCATATTCACATTGCACTTTATTCTGTGCCTTTAAGTGTATTCTAACTATAACACATTCACCCATTCTATTTGAGTTTCAGCTTCTTCGTGTACACTGTAGGAGTTGGGGATCAAAAATAAGGATAAAACAATTAATAAAGAAAATAAAATGAATTAAGCTCACTAAGTGTACAGATTAAATAATAATAATAATAAAATACAAAATAAAATAGAAAGAATAAATAAATTAAAAATATAAATGGGATAACAAATTAGAAACACACAAAAAAGAAATAAAGTGTGCTATGTGCAGTGTGTTGTGTTATTGCTTTTGTATTAATATTGTTTAAAAAATTAAAATAAAGACTTAAATTAAAAAGCAACTCGATAATATTTTGTTATCATTTTTCTTGGCTACTAAGAACTATTTAAGTCTCTAAGCTTTTAGTTGTCTTTCTCCCCTGCATAAGTGGCGTTTGTTTACTTTATTGTTTGCTTTGCAAACACACAACAAGATAAGTTGTGAGATTTCACTGTCTTATTTGTAGATATCGTATATTTACAATGTAAATGAATCGTTTAGGAGCTTTAAGGGTGTGTACTGGGGTCTTAATGATGAGTTAATCCTGCTTACTATCATAATTAGACCTCTTCTTGCTGCAAGTGCGCACATTCCGAAAAGCAACGTCATCGATCATTTGTGTTGGAGCTCAAAGAGTTAATAGTTTGCGCGTTCACAAACACACACACACACACACACACACACACACGGGGCGCGCAGAGGCTCACCGGGAACGCGAAGCAGGAGCAGATCAGACAGCAGGTCGGTCGGTGCGCGGAGAGACGTAGAAAGTCCTGGCGATAAAACAGCAGACCTGAACCTTTGGTTTCCGAGGCGGCGGTTTCTTCTCTTGTGGACTAACGTTACGGGAAGTTTTATTCAACAGTGCGGACCCACAGAAAGGCTGTCCACCATGTCGGGGAGCAGGGAGGAGGAGAGGAGGAAACTGGCCGACATCATCAACCACTGGAACGCCAACCGGCTCGACCTGTTCGAGATCAGCCGACCCACAGAGGTAGGAGCCCAGTCAGGAGTGGCAGGAGAGGCCGCGGACACGCGGGCCCTCTCCTGGGGGAGGGGGGCCCGTAAGCTACCCCCGGCTGACCCTTGGGTTGAAAATATTGAGAGCCAGGCTGTTGTGGGGAGCGTGGTTTACTTGGTTTACTCGGTGGCAAGCCCCCCGTACGTGAGACTAGAGAATGAATGCCACACTCAATTGAAAAATGTCAGGATTTATCAGGTCGTAGTGTCCACACATTGTTCAAGATGGAGCCTATAGATTTAATTAAATCTTTGAGCTCTCATGGCGACTAACCAGGCAAGTTATTTAACAGTGCACAGTTGAGCATCGTGTGTAGGTAAAAATGCCTCTCTCGCTTTTTTTTTATAGAAACTATACACACTTGCGTAGTTATTACCGCCCATAGCTGTGTATTTGGGAAGTAGCAGGAATAATTTTTAAAGTTAACAAATCACAGAAACTGTTAGTCTTATTTGTATTATAAATATGCCGACTTTGGCGCGAATATCAGTAAAATATTAACTACCTTGCGGTTTGTTATTGCTTGCGTTTACGAGTGCGATAAGAAAGAAAAGACTGAATTTCCAGATTTTTGAATGGAGCTTGGCGTGATATCTCGGGAACGGCACGTAACACGGTTAGCTAGCTAGATAGTTAGCAAGCGCATTACCTGTAGAGCAAACACGAGCTGTGTCACTGTTAAACAGAAGAAACGGACCCCCTTATTGGTGGCTTATATATCACACATTAACGCTCACATGAACGCTTTTTTAAATGAGAGGCCAAAGTTGTAATCTATCCAGCGATAGCCGGTGTGTGCAGTGCATACAGCGGCACTCGCAGCAGTGCCTGCAATGGCTGACAACCCCAGGAACACGGTGAGGTTGTTTGATACGTTGGGCAAATAGATAAATGCTTGAAGTATTAGCAACAAGCAGGGCGTGGATGGATAGCAGGGCACTCAGATGCTGCGATCCCACCACCCACAGCACATCCCCCCCTCCCGTGTTTCTGTCTATCGATCTGTCTGTGCAGCACACTGACCATGTCATGTCGTCCTGCATTGTCCTCACACACAAGCTAGCTTGGTGCTTGCTGCTTGTTTGACCAGCAATAATTTGACCCTACAACACTGTGGAGGAGCAGTGCTGTAATTAAACCGTCTGTCTGGCCTCAGGTTGTGGCTGTTTACTGATGATATGACGGGATAAGAAACGCTTCCCTGCAGAACAGTAACAAGGGCTTGGTGTGATGTCTCAAGTCCTGAGCAAGTTCAGTGTCCAGCAAACCAGTGGTGTTTCCAGAATTTTTAAAATGGGGTGTCTCACAGGAAGTCAGCATAAATAGTGTAGAAAAGGTTGGGCTTTGGGAGTGACTGTGCATGTGAGCAAGCACAATTGGCCTGCACATAGTTGTCAAAGAGTCTGTGTTACCAGACCTGACAGAGTTGCACCAGCATTACTGATACACGGATGACACTCTTTAGCCTAGCAGCCAACAACATAACATAATGTCATAACATCTACACTGGATATAACTCAGACAATGTAGTTAAGCAGGATTCCCGCATCATCTGTGTGCAAGACTGAGACCAAACCAAGCTGCTGCATTTCACAAGCAAAAAGTCAGATGAGAAGAAAAAACACGTACAATAGTTTTCATACCAGTTTGAAGTTCATGCTGCTGTCAAACTTCAGCAAAATGGCTTTAACATCAGTTCCAGTATCAAGGTAGATGTTTATCACTGTGAGTCTAACCTGTTGTTCGTCAAGTCAAACAACATAAACAGTTTGAAAGAGCGCTCAGGGTTGGCGGTGGAAGTCACCAACAGAAGCCTCTATGGTTAAAAAGCCATATTATAAATCATCAAGCTTTCTTATGATTTAGCTGTGCATACATTACTCAGCTGTGCAACCATAATGCAAGCAAAATGAGAGAGCCATTCTCTGGGATCAAAAATAGAATAAATAGATAAATAACAGCATGAAAGATAAGATACCATCTACACACACACACACACACACACACACCCACATGTACACAATCCTGGAGTCCAGGATCTTGAAGGCTGCCAGAATAATGTCAAGGTGAGGAAGCCAGTGAAGTTGATGGCGCCGCTGGCCTCCTGGGTCATGGAGTCCAGCTCCTCATCAAGTACAAGTAGGTTAAAATGGCCAGGAGCAGTAGACCACAGTGCCAACAAAGTGACATATAAATAAAAACAATAGTAAACAGTCCAACTAAAATATAAGTAGTTCAAACTAAAATAACATGATGTGCATAGTCGAAATCAGCTGTTCAACATTCGAACAGCTGAAATGTAACTTTACTTTACGGTAACATTTGCAGAATAAAAATGGCTTAGGATCGTTTGGTTTCTGTTTTCAAAAGCTCACAATGTGAAAAGTTGTTTTCATTTCCTTATTTCCGAGCTACTTCACTTGCTAACACAGAAATAAGCAAAGTTCATCACTGCCACAGTGGTGATTAAGCACCATAAATAAATAAATGAACAGGAGTGGTGCCGGTGGGAAGAAATAATGTTAAAATGAAAAATTATGACCAAAAATGTCAGGCCCAGGCACTTAAGGTAGCTTTGAGTGCCTGGACCTGATGAAACACACTGCCTGAGAGTGGAGGTAAAGAGCAGTGCACAATAATTAGCTTGATGCTGTTTATTTCTTATTTTGTTTGGGTGTTTTTTTTGGGGTTTTTTTAGGATGTGGAGAGCTGGACTAAAATAATTCGCACACCACGTTTACCATTTCTGCTGGAGATTATTCATTTAATATTTAATTATTTACTGTTGGCTAGCCTTATCCTTTTATAACATAATACAACATAATAGTAGATTTATATGATAGCTTCTGTAAAATAAGGAGAGCTTTAAAATAAGTAGTATGGAGTGCAAGTACAATATTAGCATCCCAAATATAGTGAAGTAGAAATGAGAATATTAAGTAAAGTTTATTTATATAACACTTTACAAGAACAGCGTTCACAAAGTGCTTTACAATACATAATAAAATACAACATTTAAAAGTGGTAAAACTAGATAAAATGAAAAAAGCTAGCCTGCACAGGTGAGTCTTCAGTTTCTTTTTAAAGGTATCGGCAGTGTCCACAGATCTGAAATCCAGTGGAAGTGAGTTCCACAACTTGGGGGCCACAACCTCAAAAGCACATGTCAGTATTTCAGGAAAATACTTGAGTAAATGTACTGGCACCACTGGCCCTATCCAATGGTGGTATTACACGTTGGGTATTGTAAGATTAACAGTACTCTAGCAAAACAGCATTGGTAGAGGGGGTCCGGTGCCACCACATGCCCTCCTCAGGACATGTCTCTGTATCCAGCCTTACCGCTTACTGGTGCATCTCATGGCTAAGTAGTTTTAATTTAAATCTGTGTGTGAGATTGTGTCAGCTGCTTTGTTTTTAGGCGGGCTGCCTGCTCCCCCACCTTTTACTTGAATAAGGGTGTGGGGGGGGGGCACAGGATCCCCTCTCCTCTTCTTGAGCCGATTACCAGGATTGAAGCTGGCCAGCCGTTGGCCAGTATTGCGTACTACACAAGACACACACGCACGCACACACAACCTCTCGTCTGTGTGAGGCATGATTAACTCCGCACGTCCAGAAGTTCCCCAGGCTGTAATTCTTTCTCTATATATCAGGAGCTTCAGCTGAAGCATCACAGTGTAGATCAGCAGAGCATAACTCAGTGTAAGCAGATGCATAACCTTCCTTTACCACACCACACCCCACCCATATGTCACCTGGTGGAGCCCCCAAGCTGCACAAGTGTCCTTCAAATTGTCTAGACCGCTACAGAGTGAAGCTGTGCATGAAACGAGCTATACCAGATATAAAACCTTTACACTGTTGCCTCCAAATGTAACCCCTGAACAATCTGAATATCTGGAAATTATTACAAAAGTTACATTTCAGCGCAAGCTGCCACGGGGAGCAGTGAGATCATGCGTGTGATTAGATTAGCCACGGTTGGCTGATTAGTCTGGAGCAAAGGTTCTCAAACTTTTTAATCTTGCAAACCCAAAATGAATAGGTCTTGCTGCGGGACTTAAGGCGAGGCTCGTTATAACGTAACAGGTACTTGTGTCACGTGGGGGACTCGCAGTGGGCAGAGATGTGGGGGCTTATTTCTGCAGACTGAATAAACACTGGGCTTGGGAGATGTGGCACAATAGTCGTACATGTTCAGTAGCAGTCACACCAACTGTTTGTTTTTCATTTTTAAGGGATTGTGGGAAAGTTTACTCACATGGCCAAGTCATAAGTGAACATAAGTATATGATAGGAAGGGTGTTGGAGGCTGGTGGAGGTTTGGTGACTCGTAAGCCTTCTAGTCTTCGGTGGGATGTGTGCGTTTTTAAATTATGGGGATGCATGACAGATACGTGACAAAATGAAGTGTCTTAATAAAGTGTTTAACTTCTACGATTCCCTGAAACTCTGCTGGATTGATGAAACACCAGCGTCATATAAAATCAACCAAATCTATAAAAAGTTCTCATCCGACCAACTCCAACTTTTAAGAGCACTTTCTTCAGTTTCAGTTGTATAGTTGTAGCCTCAGTGCCTAAGCATCAGTAATATATATTTTTTTATGTGTAGACAAAAGTGACTGTGTTAAAGTATTTTATTAACCTGCTGTTCCCATTAACTATTTCTACACAGAAAAATATCTTAAACTAAAAAGTAAGTTTAAAAAAGTCATATAAAGACCCCCCCCCCGGAATCCACAGATTGACAGCAGGTTAAATCCCACACCGTGGTGCTGATTGGCTAATCATTAGTGCTCAGTGGTCTGGTTTAAGTTTTTATCGAGTAACTGAAGTTTCACATCACGTTTCCGGATCAATCAGTCAGCTTGGTGGAGTGCATTGATTTAAATGTTATAAATCCAGCCAACCATAATGTGGTTCACATGGTTTTTGTACTCAGTAAATTGATCAGATAGAAATGTTTTATCATTGGATAAATGAGCCTTCCCTCTTCATCCAGCTCAGACAGCATCTATTCACAAAGCTGGCATTTAATAACTTGCTACATGCCACCTTAGAATACCGGTATCTGTCATCCTAGAAAAGCACTTTTTTGAGTCTGCAGCATCCTCCGGAAGACTCCTTTAACAATTTGGTTGTTGACAACTAAAACTCTGCAGCTTCTTGTGCTTGGAAAGCTGCTCATCAAGGGGTGGGGGTGTGGGGGTGTGCTGGGAAGATTTTCATTCCAAAAGTCACGTTCCAAACAAAAACATTGGAGCTAACATGATGTATAACAAACAAACAGGCAGAACTTACAGAACCCAGTGCACCTTTTTTTCCCTCCTCCCCATGCTGGACCAGTAGATCAGAGTTTTACTGGCCTGTGTGCATTAATATTTTATACTAATAGTCTAAAAATGCAAAATAATGAGTTAATTAAGCTTGGAATTAAATCTAGTTCAGTAAACCTCATCATGCCCCTCTTTAGACTCACTCCTGCGTGCTGCAGGTAGCAGTGACAGCTGTCGGCGTGCAGCAACGTTTACAGGAAGGCTAAAATTTAACGATTGTCATAAAGTAAGCTAGCAGTTTGAGTTTTCAGTCGCAAGTGCAAGAGAAGTGCTCATGTAGTCCCGTCCTGCACCAACTGCCTCTTTATTTACTGTAACTTTAAACACCTCTAATGTGAAAACAGGCTACTGACGGCAGGGGGAAAAAAGAAACAAAAGAAGCATTTAGCAAGGGTTGCATGAGGTGCACTCATAACTGTGATTGGCCAGCTGCTGGCCTGTTAGGGCCAATCAGCTTGCCACCTACTGTTTTGCTGACATTAGGCCACCGGTTATGTCAGGCCCCGTCCAACATGATATGCAAGAAACTGCGTATCAAGCAGCATGAAGCAGGTTTTGGTAAATTTGGGTCCAGTTTTAAACTACTTCTCCAGCTCCCTCATATAAATATTAAAGTTCTGCCACATGCCATGAAGTTGAACCATAAACACAAACACAAACACATTGTGTAGGACATTTGGCACATGGGACCATGCTGGATAAATAATAGCAGATGATGCATATCGCCTTTACAAATTTACTCTCATGTAGTGGGTATAATGGGGGTGGTGACAGTGCTGTAATTAGCAGGTGGTACTCTTTAAGCCAGTAATTACATGTAACATTGTCATTATTCAGACAGCAGTGATGCTTATTATGTTGACATTTCCCTTGGCTTCCTGTGTAAGTGTGATTTTCCTCAATCATGTACATCAGGTTATCAGAAAACACTTGTTTATGTGAGGCACAATTGGATACATTAGACAGTACCTTTTTATTTGTGGGATGGCGATAAGGTTTTAAGTTCCTCGTCTTGCCCTGAATGCTGACCCAAGTCTTTTTATTCCTTTTTTCCTGAGCAACCCAGGAGAAGCTTATGGTTTAAAATTCGGGCGGCAGTTTTTGTCCACTCAGTTCTCCTCTGATCCTGCGTGGAACAAGATGTTCTGCCCCAAACATCAACTATGCTGAACAGTGACCTCTAAAAATCTCAGAAAGTTGTTGAATATTAGATTCAAAAGTTATCCAAGTCCTAGTGCAGCAGCTTAAAAAGGACAGAAATCTATTGTTAGATCTCAGTGATTAGGTCTAAATTTAATATGTTTAAGTGTCATAAATGCCTTTAAATAGACTTTAGAGCTTTTAAAGTTTAGGCAGCGCTGGAAATTAAAGCAAATGTTACATCACGGTGCATACTTTTACTTTCAGTTTGTGTACTTGGTTTAACCCACAGGCGCTGTGTCCTCACAGAAGAGAACAGAATTAATACAGTATGACAGATGTTTTCTTTATTTCATATCTGCTTTGGTAAACAGAGCAGAAAATCTGGTCTTTAAATGCACACTTTTCTGTACCTTGTGCAGCTCATACGCACTGCAGGAGATTCTGCTCGTCAGACAAACACCCGTTTTGAATTTTTAGTTTATTCTGAGTTTAACAGCTATTGAAATCAATCTGGTGAATCTTGAAGTGTTCCCAGTTTGTCTTTGTGAGACCTGCGCGACGTACGTTTGCTAGCTGCTGCCGTTGTGTGGCGAAGTAAACACAGAACTGGACTGAGCTGATCGTTGTGTTTTTACCTAAATCTGATTCAGCTTTTTGGGCCAGGACTGATGTCTGATCCAAAGATTGGATCTGTGCATCATTAGAGAGGCTTATAATATAAAATTACGAACTTCATGGGTTACAGCTTTTGTCTTAAAAAAAAAAAAAAAAGAATGGTGCATAGGCTTGTAGATTGGTGAGTGGCCTACTAAGGCTGTATTCATGGAGGATTCAAGGGTGCTGCTCTGAGAGGATGCAGATTTGAGCACCACAATTGTGTAAGTTGGAAATTGGAATGAATAAAAATATATTTTAATTAATTCTTTATCTCAGTTACGTAATGCACAGCTGTATGGGATGACAGCGTGCTAATATGCTCTGACATACCCACCGTCACATGGCCTTACACAGCCCAGTGAGGTGGAAATACTGAGACACTTTTTCTGCAGAAAAACACTGCCGACAATATACAAATAAAAGCATTTATCTGAAGTCTTCATACAGCTCGGCCGTGCATTGCTGTCGCTCCTTTTCTCTCCAGTCATGTGGTGAACTACGAAAGCAACAGTTGCTGTTTACACAAAATGACTTGTGATCATGTTAAACATGATTTTCCTCCCTGCACTCATTGTCATAATTTAAGGTGGAAGGTATTTACTAGCAGGAAGTATGACTCGTAGCCACCTTGTTTCCCGTGGCATGGGGAACGCAGTGTGTTGGCAGACTTGGCGTGACATCAGCGGCCACTCCTTCACTCCCTGCTTTTCCCTGCTGCTTCATGGGAAGCAGGAAACTTGGCAGAAAGGAAGTGAGTGTTTTGTGGAGATAGTGTGTTTCCTGCCGTATGAGGTGGAATGATTTGTTTTCAGAGCGATTGGGTTTTCTTTTATTTTTACCAACTGCTACCAGATTCTCAATCCCCCAGAGGAGCCATTTCCAACAGTGGTGCCAATATAGTTGTGAACAGAGCTTTCAGCGTGGTTAGATATCATGCATTTTTGATCATATTTTGTTCTTGTTGTGGTTTATTGAAGTTGCCGGTTGTTAAACTCATCAGGGGCTAAACCTAGAATCCTTCCCCTACTTTCTCAGTATCTACTTTTTTTTTTTGAAGGAAACCTATTCCAAACAGTGATGTGTGGCTGCATACGGCAAATCTGACAAATCAACACAATCCATCACACTGACAGAACAATCACATTTTGATATAAAGCGCATCAGCCTGGTGATTTGCCACATTGCTCCTGAGTGCTGGGACAGGCATACCTCTGTGTGTGTGTGTATTGTATGGAGAACTCTTTGGCAGGTGTCATAGTTAAGATATTTTCATTATTCTACCTGGTTGTGTTTTTTTTTTTCTTTCTTCTTACTGGCCGTTGTAAAAAAAATAACAAAGACAAAGTTTTAGTGTACAAACAAGTGGAGAAACAGATATTTGGATAATTTATTCAGAAAATAGAAAAAAAGGTGCTAGATTACATATCATATATGTGCATAAATGCATTAACATAACCTTGTAAAAAATATTCTAATGAAATAAGCAATTGTAGTTTCATATTTTTGTAAGTTGCAAAGTATTTATGTGCAGTTTTTATTGTAAATAAGAGTACTTTTGGCTAATGTTAGAAAGTCCTGTGACCTGACATTAAATTTAAGCAGAGCTGCCCTCTCCTGTTGAGAAGTATCGTCCCGTAGTCAGCAAGAAGAGAATTACCTGTGAGAAAACTCTAGTGTGTCGTGATAAGCTGACTGAATCAGGACATTTCAAAGGGTATGGGGGAGAATGCACATATGTGATATATAATCAATTGAGGGGGAACAAATAGTGGAGTGTACAGTGACCTGCTTGTTCTTGACTAGCAGTCTAAAAGTAATATATTTTATTTGCTATTATATTTGGACAAAAAAAAAAAACAAGCTAAAGAAGTTGGAACCATCAAGCAATTTACTGCTTGGGCTCCAAAAATGGCTGAAACAGTTGTGAAAATAATTGCAGACATATTTACTGTCCTAGCTTTAATTTAAATTATATTAGGGCATCACTAAAGGCACCCACAGTATTTGCATTATAAAAATTTTGATCATCATAGTGTCGTGGGAAATTAAAATGCCCAGTGTTGCCCAGACTCTCATTCATAATGACAAAAGGGACTTAAGAGTGCAGCTGACTGGTGTCTGACTTTGACTAAAGGTCAGTGCTGGCCTGGTGCGTACCTGTTAAAGTGGCAGCCGGTGATAGCAGGAGCATTTTTGGTGAGCAGGCCTGCCGACCTCAGCCACAGTGACAGCAGCATGAGGTCACTCGCACGGAGTAGCTGACTGCCGTGTGCGTTTATCTCCATTTGCAGTGTTCCTCTGTGTGTTCACTGGCTGCGCCCTCCCCTCCTTTCTTTCTGTCTCACTCCTCATCACGTCATGCAGACATTAGCTGGCTGCGTCCCCATGGCAACGCTGTAGCAGTGATGAGCTGCAGACCACATCAGCTCAAAAATAAAGGCTTCGCACACAAACGCGTAAAGAACTGCTGACAGGCGTCAGTGTTTCCTACACATCAACTTTACTTTTGTGGGACACTCAGGTGTATTTTGCGACTCTTAAAATTTGTTCTTAATTTGAAAGATCAGTTGCCGCTAATCTGCTATTTTTTTTTTTTGTTTTGTTTTTTGCTTTGGAAACAAAGGCAGCTGACTGATAGAAAATTATTAAAAGTATTACACTACCATTTCATTCTGTCATCACTGGCACACCAAAACTGGATTTTTAACAGCCATTTCACTAAATATAGATATTCTGAACTCATCATTCACAATTCAGTTCTTTCACAGTTCAATAATTAACACAGCCTGCCGCTCTCCAGGATATTTTTAAATCTGTCAGCTTGTGCAAAAATAATAATCGTAATAATAATTGCCACATTTTTTCCCGACCCACCCTTTCGAGGGGTGACTATGCACATGACCGCAATAGGTCCAGAGCCTCTCATTTTCTTCTTTTTTAATAAACAAAAAAATGTATTAAACCCCACTTGAAAAATTAAGTCAAGCAGCCGCTATAACCTTTTGACCTTTTTTGCTCGCCAGCTGCAGCTTCAGCCACCTTCAGTCCTCTGCAGGCCTAATTTAGGTCTAGCTCTGCACGAGCCTCAACGTCTCTGTGTCCGTACTCCTCTTCTGAGCTGCTTTTCTATCAGGTTGACCAGATGAAGCTGTGGATGTGTAGCACGTCACATTTCATGGTCAGAATGTAGGTGGGTCTGCCTGAGAGCAATCGCACCTCAGCACGGGTTCATTATAAAATGGGCCAAAGAGCGTGACCGTAGGTCTTACAGCCTGTCCAGCAGAGTTATGACCCACACATAAATACACAGGCAGACGTGATTGGATGAGGAACCTTGTTGCAGCTCATTTCCACCAACCAGCCATTTCTCCCTTGTATACTGAAGGCACATCCTCAGTAATTCTCAGGTTGGATGTTTGTGTGGTTTAAACCTGAGTAAGTAGAGTGTACGTTGTCACCTTCACTCAGTCTGGAGAAGTGCTGCGGTGTACTTTATTCCTCCAGTCTGACAGCATGTAAGGGAGTGATGCTGTTCCTTCTTTATTTAGATGTCTATTTTTTTTCTTCACAGTGTGACCTCACAATTACACCATGGTTGCCTGTCAGTCATTTAGAAAGCCAAAGAATCACAACTGTGCCACTCGTGTCTTGTTTGACTCTATGATCTCATTGTCTGGCATTTAGAAATCACAAATGTGAATTAAAACTGCAGCCAGCTGTGGTCGGGTCCTCACAACTTTGCACACGTCGAGGCATTTCCTGCAGGCATGTGGATGTTGCACAGGCACGCCTTTTGTATCCACTATCTGGTGTTGGAGAACACCCGCTAATTATGCGTCATGTTGCCATGTGTCTGGTGTAGAACCCACAATGCAGATTTTTACTGGATGAGCTGTGTCACAAAAAAACTGATTTCCTGTTGCTGCTGTCAGTCATAGTTCATGAATATTAGATTTTTTTTTTTATCAAACATGACAAGTTGGACAATGTATGTGTGAATTACAAGAGCTTTAAATTTCACGGTGAATGATGGAAATTCACTGCGGTTCTTTGGACACACTTGAATAAAAACTGACCAACTATGGAACTGATCTGATTCAGTCTCTAGGAGGAATTTGTTAAATTAGGCAAATTGCTTCTTAAATTCAAAATTTCAGTCTTCCTGTTGAGTTTAAAGTATGAGTCCACAGGGCTTTTTTAAATTTTTTTTTTTTTAATGTTTTGGGATGTTATATGTACCAAATTTCTTACATGTCTGTGAAACAGTGTTGGAGCTATAGAGTTTAAAATGCATACATTATTACTATTCCTGACGCATGTCGAAAATTTAACGAGTACGTTCAGGACCTCAAAAATGGGATTCATTTACATAAATAATAAACTCAGCGATCTCAGTAATTGCAATGAAAAAAGAAAATGTCATTGGCATTTCTGCAGCATGTCAGTATCTCATCTTCTCCCAGCCACAAAGCTCACTACATTGTCTGTAATTAATGCAGCTCGTCTCAGGCTATTGGCTGCTGCCTGTTAAACAGAAGAATGGGGGTCAGGCTGGGCAGCCAGGATATTTATCACCACTGTTTATTCTCAGCTTGTTAGGAAGTCCACCTCAGCCTCCTTTACATTGTTTTAAGGGCCGTATTGGGGTCATGGGAGAAACGTATAAATGTATATCTGACAAATGAAATGGATTGATATTACCTACACTGTTACCAGGCAGAAAATGTTCATAGCTCAGGGAAATGTCTCCAGTTTTCATCATAGTTTAATAATTTATCATGCTCAATAATTAATGAATAATTAATGAGTAAAGATTTTTTACTAAAGCATACAAGTCAGTAGCTGAATACTTGCTTGTTAAGTCTTACTGTCATTAGTGATTTTGTTCTTTTGCAACAGGCAAACACTGAGGCACTACTGAGAACGGTCCATATTCTTTTAGGTCCAATGACGTGATCAGGGTGGCTGCTCTCCCAGGTGTAATGCCCAGGAAGTTAGAATGGTTGCAGCTGGCCCTGCCTCTGGATTGCAGAGGTTTTCTCAATTTGTTTGCTTACGGTGGCAGTGACCGGGGTTTTGCTCGGCTGTCGGCTCTTCCCTGTAGGTCACAGGAACTCTGGTTCCTCAGGCCTCTCTTTAGTTCCATCTGCCACCACAGACAAACCCACAGTGGAGGCTGCGGGCGGGCAGGGACCAACGGCTGGATGGGCTTTACTGTCAGGAACACCCACTTGACCTAAAGCTGTGATTATGGTTGTTGTGCCGGTCATTGGTTGTCTGAACTGTGACGTCAGTACAGCCCCGTAGCCATCATACTGGTCCGAAACGATAGGTGTCAACTTAAACCAAAAATAATCAAACAAAACAAAACAAAGCCCCTCCTTATCAGTGCTGGTGTAGAAGTAGGAGAAGTCAAAACAGGAAACCACACGAACAGAGATTATTTCAGTTTTCTACGGAAACTGTTGAAGTAATTCCCTCTCTCCCATCTGACAGTCTGCGATCCCAGACTAAGTTAACCTTGAATGGTGGTAATGACCAACCAGCTCGTACATTTGTGGCTTTAACCCGCCCATGTGTGCCAGGTTATGAAAATGCAACGACACCACAAGCCATGTGGCAAACACCAGCAGTCGTCACATCACTTTTGGCTTGCGTTGCCATTCAAGAGGGTGTCGGCAGCGAATATGCTTAGTGTAACACACTACGAGATGCCCACCTCCACCCATGGAAATCCCCCTTAAAAACATATGTTTGAAGTTTCATAAATGCATATTTGTGAAGTTTCTAAATGGTCATTTCACCAAAAATAATCATGACTACAGTTTTTAGTTTAACTTTGAAAAACAAAGTTTGAATCCACAGCCTGACATTTTGACAGAGTACAAAAAAAAAGGAAACTAAAGAAATTCACCACCAAACTCTAACTGGTTCTCTCAAAGAGAGACAGACATTTTTTTATTTAATAATTTCTTTGTCTTTGGTTTCCTGTGACAGATGACTTCAGCCTCTCATGTTTTTTGGATGAGCTGTTCTTCCCACAGTCTCCCCCCCCCCAAACGAGCCTTTGAAGGGGTATGAAGAAATGAGGGCTGGGCAAAAAGTTGAAACTTTTACAAGATTTCATCTCTTTGATGATCCAAAATTCAGGCTTGTTTTCACCAAGAACCAGAAAAGACATTTTAGTATAATTCACTTTTGAATGACTTCAGTAACTCAGTTTTGTGCGCTTTTGGGCAGAAGCAATCACACGCACTTTTCAGCTGTCCTTTTAAAGCAGTAACTTAATGCTTGCATGGATGTGACGCATTTAAGGGACATCTGTGTACTGCACCTACAAAAACAAGAAGCACAACTCATTACAGGTAGTTTTCATTTTTCAGCATGTGTTATCAAGCCCAACATTATACACAGATTTGCATTTGGTTACAGAGAAAATAATGAGATTTAGATGCCAGCCAAATGCAAAACATTAACTGGGCATGTCCCAAATTTATGTGGTCTCTGCTGCTGCCGAAAAAGAATTTAAACCTCAAGCAGCCAAGCTGTTATAGGGCGAAATGTTACACAGGAATTCTTTTGTTAAAGGCTCTGTTTGTGTTTATCACACCTACACTGTACCTTTATCTGTGGCAGATATTCTGAAATATTCAAATGTAATTAAATATGTTTTTCTTAATCATATTTTTGCAAAAAGGAGTTGACCTGAATGGCCACCTTTGGTTTTAAGTACCTGCCTCGAGGCTTCTGGAGCAGTAAATCTTGCTATTCTAGTTCTGGAAAACATTGCAGTGTAGTGATAAGAATGGGGAAAATCACACTAAAATCAATACTGCAATGTTAGGAAAAAAACCAAACATCCTTCTGGGGTCGTTAATGAATCAACACAACTTTCCATTAACCTTGCCACACCAGTGGTTCAATTCCTGGAAAAAGTGTGAAAATTTGTAGAAGTAAAAATAAATTCATAGCAGGAAACATTCATGGACCCCACTTGGTCACTTGAATCTTAAAGATGCTTCTGCAGCTCACTGTTCTGTATTTACGCATTAATAATTGATTGTTGCTACAATTTACAAGTTCTTTAAGCTTTGATTTAAACTCAGTCTTGCGGAAACCCCGGCTTCACTTTAGTGGCAGTTAATTTTCTGTAATGGGCCGTCGGAATCTGATCAATATGCTAAACTGTTCCCTAAGCAGCCCAGGATAACACATCAGCATGGTCTCTCCACTGTGTTGTGCGCTTGAGGTTCCAACTGGGTGATATGCCAGGGGTTTCAGGGCTCCAAGTGGTCATGGAATTCTCGGAATGCAAATAGTTTCTAGTGGAGAATTCCATACAGAGAAGGTCAGGTAATGATGGATTCTTGGTGGAAAACTGGGGGGATGTTAGAGAGTCCTCTTAACAGCAATTGAGTGTATTTCTCATGTAGTTTCCAGCAAAACTGCAACCCAGTTCTGACAGCTCATTCTTCAAGTAGAGGGAGAGCTGTGGAAGAGTTATGGAATATACATTAAGACCCCAGCAGGACATTTGTTGGGAAGCACCTGTGGTTCATAATCTCACTCTCGCTCTGCTCTCTTGCATTCCTTCGCTGTGATTTGGCCTCTCTCTTATCTGTCTCTTCTCTCTTTCCTCTTGTTCTAAAACAAGCAGTGTATTGTGGGTGCTCAGCAGAGCAGCCCGCCCTCAGAGCTGTGTGTGTGTGTGTGTGTGTGTGTGTGTGTGTGTGTGTGTGTTTGTCCCAGTCCTCCTGTCAGACCATGTTAATCCCCTCAGAGGCCCAGCTCACCTCCTCCCCTGCTTTTTAACCCCCCCCCCCATCTACTCTGGTCTCCTTTGGTTTGTGTTCTCCCCCGGCCTCCTGATATGCTCTCCCACCTGTCAGTCACCCCCCTCTCTCATCCATGTGGGTCAGTCGCGCAGGAGGTAACTCCCCATTGACCTCGCAGGATCAGACAGCAATCACCAATGCAGTCACTCACTGTTTAACACCGCTTGCAGCCAGCTTCCCATGGTGCTTTGCAGCAGATCAATGTCTAAGTTGTGGCCCACAAGGAGGGAAAACAAGGAGGAGCAGTCTATGTAATCACAGGGAGTAATCAGGAGTAAAACCCATTGTTTGCCACGTGTTGGCAGTTTACTTGTGGTCAGATGGTAGCAGTTATACGGCTGAAAACAAAACCTGCTTACCTAAAGCAGAAATTAATCAGTGTTGCGTCATTTCCTTTTTTCCTTATTGCTACAGTACAGTACGTTGCTGAAATCTTAAAATATTAACAGTGACTTTTTTTAAAATAGCATAGTAGAATTTATCACATGATACCCAGGGATAGACTGCAGCACAGACAGATTTAGTAGACATGAAGGGAGTGCAATCCCAAGAATTTATTTTTTGGTTTTCAGTCTATTACAGTCATATAAATGCTAAAAATGCTATAATACTTCTGGAAAGCTGCAGTTTACATTTTCTCATACAAGTTTCACTTGATTTTTTACAAAATGTTTATAATTATAATGCAATCCCTGAGTATACCCTCTGTCTGAAGCAAGAAGTTTTAACCCCTCGCTCTTTAGGGCTATGTTTTTCTGACTTATTTCTTTGTGTCAAAGATGACCATATAAGGCATATTTAGTGGCACTGATGTCAGATCCAAGGGTAGAAAAAACACTGTTTGAAAATTTGGCCATGTTTACTATGAACAGCCACCAACAGTATATCAATGACAGGAAACAAGAAAAAGCTTAATAAGCCCACTTTACCTGCTCTTAGTTTTTAGCTAAAGTAATGAAATGTAATAAGTGTTCGCCATGGTAACAGAGGGATTTTTCTGCCCCCTTCCCAAAAAGGTCTTAGCCAAAGTCAAAGGAAGATCACCAGCCCTGTAATAAAATTTAAGATACTTTATTTATTCAAAGCACAGAAATGAGAAGAATAGATTTCTGTCAAATAGATCTCAGAGTTGTTAGTCACGTGAAAAGTACAATCTGAGCCAGAAAACCCCACTAAATATACATATGACAGAGAAATGAGCCTAATAGGCCCACTCTAGCAAAACAAAGTTTTATGGGGAAAGAAAAACAAGACTTTCTGAAAGCTGCAGAAAATAACCTGATTAAAAACACCCTTCTTAATGAGTCTGTTGGTCAGAACAGGCATGAGATAATGGCTGCTTTGGGCGTGATTCTGGATTAGTTGAACTTAATTGCTGCACAGACACACAAACATGCACACATCTGTGACAAACAAGAGCACACAAGTGAAATTCCACAACTCATAAAAGCAGGACCACAAAATATTTGGCGCTTTCGCTCATTGTGTTCAAATGTTTGCTGGTTTGGTGTCGCTGGTCTGTGAGAAGTATCGGCATGACAAACTCTTGACAGCAGATGTGCTGGTGGACTTGACGGGACGTCGCTGGTGACAATGGTTTTACTTGTGTCTGCATGAGCTCTTTTTGTGGAGCTTTAAGAGGCTCAGCGTCAGTGATTGGGGTGTGTTCTGTCAAAGCCTTAATAGGGAGACGAATGTACTGTTAAAGCTGTCATATCACCATAGCTCCATAACTCTGTGCAGCTATTCAGTGTCTTTCACCTCATTTAATGGCTGGCAAATTTACCATTTTGGTTCAGTCTCATTGCTCTCATCAGTTTCAGCTGCCATGGTTTTCATAATCCCAGTGTAATTAATGGCTGACAGTTACCCAGTGAACACGGTGGACCACTTAACAGAATGGATGTTCAGTTATGACAAACATCATAATCATGATTGTTGTGGTAAGTCTTGAGATTACTGAGTAATTTCAGAAATGTCATGTATCTGTTCAACTTAGAAGACAAACTTTCTTTAATTATGAAAATGTAGTTAAGCCTAAAGGCAAAGGAGAGAGAACAAGGGTTAAGGTGGAGGTTGTTGTGGACTTGGAGACCTGAGCTTGAAGGCAGAGTTGTCGATTTTTTTGTTCCTACCCTCGTCTGTGGCCACAGATGAGGCCGCTGACTTTAGTGACTGAAAGAATGAGACTGCAGATACAGGTAGCAGAAATCGGCTTCTTCTGAAAGGCGTCTGGACTTCTCCTTAGGTTGAGGAGCTTAATCATTCAGGAGCAGTTCAGGGTAGAGTGGCTCTGCTCCTCCACATCAAAAGGAGCCAGTTGAGGTGGGTTTGGCGTCTGCCTCCGTGCTGCCTCCTAGGTGAGGTGTTTAGACATGCCAGCTGGGGAACTGGGGTTGGCCCAGGACATGCTCTCAGGCTGGCTTGGCTGACAGTTGACAGCCGGCTACTAAGGGAAACTGGTACATGCCATGGAGAGTAACTGGCAGTGAAGGTTTTCTATATGAAGAGCTTCTCCTTTATCTTGATAGAGCTTGTTGACCAAAGAGAGTTCTTTCAGTTGAGTAAAGATTATCTGTATTTTATAATAATTTGAAGCCAAAATTGTAATTGAAACTAAGTTGCAGTTAAACAGCCAGCCTAACTTAACAGCTAAATTAAAAAGCGAAACAAAACAAAAATAAAAAGAGAGTCGGTACTTCCTTTACACTCGTCATCGGTCCAGAAACATGACTCCAAATAAATGCTGCATGTGTATTTAGCCAGCTTTTGTTTGCCAACCATCACCATATCAGTTTTACAAGGTGTTAATATGTCACTGTTGTATTTACTGTGTGGGTCCACTGCAGCAGCAGCAAAAAAAAAAAAAAAGATAATTAATGTTTAACTCACAAGCTGTCCTTGACTACTGAGGCATGATTTTAAGGAAGTTCAGTCACAAATACCTGAGGTTAAATAAGAGCACGGCTCACATACTTAACTTTACAAATGACTTTGCAACCTGTTCAATTGTGCAAACATGAACAATCTGAGCCTTCCTTATGTAAGGAATCTAAACTTTTGTATCCAAAAATGAGCATTATGATTGATAACAGGCTCTGGGCCACCACGCCGTTAGTCATGTGGAACTCTTGTATTGTATTAGCTGAAATTCCAGTGGCATAAATCTGACCCGACATGAACTGAACTTCCCATGTCTATGACTTCACAGCAGTCCTTCCTTTGGTGGCATTACTGATGAATGGCTCAACAGGTTGCATGTATAAAACCTATTCCGTTGGATTTTTGAGCACAATTTGGAAAAAAAAAATGCAGAGCTTTCAGCCAGTCTTAAACTGAAACTCTGAACATATAACCAGCTAATATGTGTTCAGCATAAGTTACTGTCATCTACTTATTTAGAGAGGATAATAAACTCTACTTTTCTGTTAGGAAAACAAAAAGACATCACAGCTGCAAACCTTAACAATAAAGTTCTGTGAAACAGTAACATTGTCACCAAGAATCAAAGCAACACAAAGTACAAGCAACATACGCCTTGTGTGGCCGTGATTTGTTCACCACGGTTGTACTGGATGGTACGAACGCTTTTTGGCCACAAGAAGTTTGCAAAGATGGTTTCCTGTAGCTCTGTCTCCATCCGTCCCCATCCTGTTCTCACCACTTTAAAACAGCTGCATCATACTGTCTCATTGGCCTGCAATCTTACTGGACATATTTATATTTGAGTTTTATACTGAGCAATAAGGCAGAAAACCATAAACATCTGTAGCTTCTGCAATAAGTAAAATCATTCTAATGCTTTCCTGAGAATTAACACTCGTATCGTTTAATCAGTGGCTGCTCCTACATGTTTATATTTAGCTGGGTTAGGTTCGGCATTGCTATAATTGTGCTTTGTGGTACATGCTGCAACCTGAAGTTAATATACTGAGTCTACTGGAGGGGCCTACCTCCACTCCTTTCATCTGGTGGTGATTAGACACCCCCCTCTCCCCCTCTCTCCCAGGGGAGCTGCACCCCATCCTCACCCTGATTTAGCTCAGCCCCACCCTCCTCCTGGAAGAGAGACTTTAAACAGAAATACAATAATTCTGTGTCGGTGTCCTCAGTATGTTGGGGACTTTCCTATACTCTGCTCCACCCGGTCATATTTGTTGATCTTAGCTGTCCACCCTCCTTCATAAGAATGGCTTTGACAGCAGGACAGTGGTGATGTGTGACTTGGCCTCTTACGGGTTTTGAGATTGTGTTTGTGTGTATCTTGGAGTTCAGGGTTAGGGTGGATATCTCTTTCATGGAGAAGAATGTATTTATCTGTAACTTCCTTTCTCCCAGATGTTTTTACGTGCGGCCTGACAGCGTGTTTGTATGTGTGTAGTTTGGGAGAGGCTTCTGTTCCTGCTCAGTTGTTTGTCTAAGGAGGCAGCGCCTGCTGCAAATGCACAGAAGCAGAGTTTGCCACATAACACTGTCGATACCAGCCAATTTATCCAAACAGGGGAAAGTATGTGGAGCTTTTCTGTTGGAGTGTCCTCCAGCCATTAATCCTGCACATGTGGAAACGAAGCTCAGACGAGTGGTGTCTCTTCTTTGGACTGTATTTTTGGTGAAGGCCAGATGATGTCATGTGCTAATTTGGATACTTGTGGCATCAGTTGCATCAGTTTCAGGATATCTGCAATTTTCATCAAGACGTTTCATGGCTTTTTTTTTTTTTTTGTGCCAGTTGGCATAAAATGTAAGGCTTGTGCATGGTAATTTTTGATAATGGTTAGGTTTGATGGCCAGCAAAGTAAAATTAGATACACACCCTGGATTTGTTACGAAACGCTTTAGGACAGACCTTCAAAATTTGTAATCTTTTGCTATATTTGATGTGTTGTGCTACAACACTGAGAAGTTTTAACTGAGCCTCCTGAATGAATTGAAATCGACTGAAAAACCATTTTAAAATATTTTATAGACTTCTTTAAAGTTTCCCATAAAATGATGACAAATAGTCAATGGTAACTCCTTGTAAACTTTATTTATATATATTTTGAGAATATATATGTATATTTTTTAGATTTTTGATTAAACAAAATATATTTGGAGCTATCTCTGACTCTGATCTTTGGATCAGGGTTTGGTGTTATCCTTTAAATTGGCAGCTGTTTTCTCGCTGCAGACCTCAGCTTCTTTAGACTAACTGATAGTGCTGTATGCAAGAAAGCAAAAGCCCAGTTCAGTTAGATTGAACATTAAACTCTCTTTAGCCTGCAGGCTCCTCGGTCTGTGTTATGTCTGGTGTTTTTCCTGTCTAGAGGAACTTTTGAAAAACCCAAATAGGTTTTGGTTGGTTAATGTACTGTATGTATAAAAGATATGTATTATTCAGCAGGTCTCTTAAATAAAAGAAAATGCATATATTTTTGACAGCTGACAGCTGCCTGTATTGGTAGATGTGCCAAACCTGTCACACCCCTAACTTTGAGCCCTAAAGATATCCAATGGGGGAGTTGTAAAAAACAAACAAACTCCCCTAGTACAGTTTTTACAAAGTGAAAAATTAGCTATAGAAAAAAAAATCAGGCTATAAACATATTAATTTCATAGCCATAGTTGGGGATTTTAACATGACTGTATGGGATTGATGCACTTTGATGCACTGCTCCAGTCTGCGTGTCAAAAGTGTCCTAACCCTGAGTTGCTCCCGATGCATTCATCAGAGTGTGAATGTTGGATAGAAAGCACTTAGATGTAGAAAAAAAAGTGCTTGTATGGATGAGTGTGGATAAGAATGGGTGAACGAAGACGTGTTGTATAAAGTGCTCAAATAGAAAAGCGCCTATATAAGAACTAAGTCCATTTAGCATTCACCACTTCCAGAGCTAAAATCCAAGCTGCCATTAGCAGGAAGCTTCCTTTGGATGAACTGAATTTCTTCTGCTTGGACTGGAAAAACAGCCTTACTTCTGGTGACTTATATTAACACACAGGAGCATACTTCCTCTTTTCGTTGTCCACATGACACCTGAGAAGTAGGCACGGCCTACCCACCAGGTCCACAGAAACACGACACCCTGCCGAGGAGGTTAGCAGAGTGACGTTCAGTAGCTCGTTGGTGTTGGGTTCCTTTGGCAGCTGGCTACCATTCAGGGAAGTGTTTGTTTTGGAGGCACCAGTCACTGGTTTCATAAGTGAACTGGTATGCTATTGAAACCAGCTAGAGAGAGGTTACTGAAAAGCAACTTAACCGGTATGTCTATAAAAATATTGTAAATTTAATGGCCTGGGCTTGTACACTTGTACAGCATTTTTTTAAAAATTCTAACCCATATTCCTGCTGTTCTAAAAGTAACTTTATGACTTTATTTGGATGATTTTAAATCTTCTGGTTGGTTCATCTAATAGCTGATTGTTAGAAAATGAATTAATAGTTCAAATGTGTGTTTGCATTTACTGCTTTTCTCTCGACATAGTTGGACACATTACCTTGGATTTCTTAAATTCTGTGACTACCTCTGACAGTTTATCAAATCACATTTGATAAAATTCCTCAGTTAAAACTATCAGCATATTAATTAATAAATAAAAATAACTTATAGATGCTTTCTGCTTATTTATTTATTCAAAAAAAAAAAATCTTGACAGTTCACTCTTGACCTTAGAATACATCTCCACCTGAAGTCCATTTGCTGCTTTCGCCCAGACATTTCAGCTGTCTTCAGTCTCCGGCTGATGGATGATTTCTCCTTCAAGTTTTCCCTTTTTACTTTGAAGTCTGACAACCTGCTGTTACGAGCTGAAGCTTTGAAAACATCTTCAAATGACATCACAACTGAACAGCCCGCCGAAAGCTCTGCTAGACCTAAAGTTGTTTCGTCGACAACACAGTCTGTATTTGATTCAGGCTTTCCAGCCTGACTGCAGGTTTGCTTCCTCTCCAAATATGTCTTCATGCTGAGTTGCTAAATGAATGTGTGGAATTTGCACACAGTATGCAGTCAGAGGTTTTATGAAGCCATTATAAATCTTTAAAAAAAAAAAAACACCACAGGGAAAGGAAAAGAGAGAATGCTTGTGGAACAAAGGTATGGCCCATTTTTACTAAATTGCACATTCACATGAAAACCGTGAATACCAGATGACCTTGAGGTACTTTCTGTTGGATCGTTTTCACTTTGCTGGTTATTGGCATGGGAGATTCCCACAGGATTAAGCACTTAAGACAACCTCTGTTGTTGTTTAAAATCTTAAGAGGACCCCAGACAATACTGGTCCCAGTGTAATAGGGCTTTGAGGGCTAAATTACGCTGGATTTAATTACTGTTGAAGCCTTGGATATACAGCAGATAATACAAAAAAAAAAAAAACTAACAAAAAAACAAAACAAACTTGGAGGATTTTCCATCAGAGGATTGTAACTCAAGGACCACGAACCTTTGAGTGGACTCTCGTTGCTACCCTCGCCAGTCAGCACCAAAAATAGTTCATTAATAAAGCAGGAATAATCAGTTTAATTTACAGCTCCACTCAACTGTTGCTGTTTCCCTCGGTGCCATACAGGCACAGATGAAGTAAGCGAAGGGCCACAATTTGAACAACTGAATTAAAATATTATGCACATAGTGCTAAACATAGTACTTTATGCTAAAATATTACTATGAGAGTCCAGTCTAAGATGCCAAGCAGCCACCTGCTACTAGCCCGGACTGTGCTTGTAGTCATAAACAAGCAAGGTAGAAATAATATGAAAGCCCTGCCTACCAGTACATGATTATGATGTAGAAAATGATCAGTTGTCTAAATTGTTTTGGACAACAAATTGGCAAACAACCACTCAGCTGGATCAGTGTGTAACCGCATTCTACACAGGCATGCAAGGAAAAAAAAAAAGCTGCTGCTACTAGCATTGCTGACATTAGCCACACTGCGCAAACCAGTCTGTCTGTGTGTTATGCATGGTGCAAAACACATTCAGCATCACATTCAGAATGTGGTTAGCAGTTTCAAATGACTCTTAAATATAGATGCAATATTTGTACAGTGTCTGTGTGTTTAACCTTTCCATTAGATTGTGCTGAATTTTGACTGTTCCGACTTTTTCTCCCATTTAATCGACTGTGAAATTAGCCACCAGGAACACATCCAGTTTGCACCTCAAAGACCGAGGTCCACATTAAGTTCCAGCAAATACCTCCCCACAAAAGTCCCTGCATTGTTCTTTTGCAAAATACAAGAACTTTAAAGGTTGGACCTGCTGTGCTGATTATTTGTGATTGTGATTTGAAGGCCGTGCACGGTCTGTGACCTCTCTCACACAATCGCATAACATCTCGACCCCTCGTGTTACCTGGATCAGACTAGCTGGTTATTTCCTGGGTTTCTACTAATACTGTTAAAGCAACCTCTGTGCTGACTTATGCTGTGTGTGTAAAATGTGCAATAATGTTTTGCTTGCTTGAGCTAATTTTGCCCAATCTTTTAATGATTTTAGATATGGTGGGAAACAGACAAAATTAACTTCCTGTGCTAAAAGATGTGGGTACTTTGGGTGTAATTTTGGCTTTATGAATACATCCTGAATGGGCTGATATACAGAGATTGGGGATTATGTCTTTCTCCGTTGGTTTATCAGGTTGTTTACTGCTCAGCTCGATCTGCACGGACAGACTGTTTTGGTCTGTTGGTCAATCTGATAGTTTCTCACCACTTACTCCCTCCTGCTCTGCACCAAAGTCACTCCAAGGCTGTGAGAGCTAGATGTGGGCGGACCTGCATAATTCAGCGCCTCAATTCAGCGAGAGTTTGTGTGTGTGTGTGTGTGTGTGCGTGCGTGCATGCGTGCGTGCGTGCACGCACATGTGCAGATGCTGAATTCTTAAGAGCGCTTCTCTATTCTTTTCATGCTGGGACCTTCAGAAATGCCCGGTAAGGTCACACACTCACGTTTGTGTGTGCACACATGTGTTTGCCTGCGACTCCATAGCCGCGATCACAAGGTGCCATGTATAACCAGCACCCCCTGTAAACTGCTGCAGACTCTTATTGATCTTTCTCACATATACACATAAACGCAGAGCACACAAACACAGCGAGAAGCATGCGTGACCTTTCTGCCTGTTTCTGAAGTCTCTGTTCTACCTCCCGTCCTCTCTTTTTCTCTCTGCTTTTGTAGTTACTGTGAATGAGAGCAAAAATATCAGTAAATGGAGCAGAAGTGAATGCTTCCTCTCATTATCCAGTTAGTTTCTGACTCTCACTTTAAATGTTTCCACCACAGTTTAGACTGATAGGACAGAAACCCATGTTGATATTTTTTATAGCACACATGCGGGCCAGCATTCAGTGTGTTGAGGTTTCTCTGTGGATACTATTTACAAATGCAGAAAGAGTCCAGTTTGATTTTTATGGAGGCTCATATTAGCAGCATGCATTTATGCCTAATTTTCACCTTCTTTATAATGAAAATGCCTCAGTTTTTCCACCTTCTCCCTTTTTTATTTTATTGTGAAGTCTTTTATAGCAAATTAAACTTCCTTGATACTTTCCCCAGCACTTTTTCCAGTTGTACACCACACAGTTTTGCTGCACTCTTGCTCTTTTCTTTTCTTTCTTTTTTAACAGGAGTAATTTTTAACTCCATCGTTTAGAAGAAAAAGTTGATCTGTTGGCAGCGGCAGCTTCTCTTCCACAATAACTTTATCATTGGACTTATATAACTTTCATAACGTGCATAATGAGAAACCGCTTTTCCCATACTCGCATGCCTTCTACCTCACAATAAGACCTCTTAATTGAGATACTTACCCATGACCTTGACCTTAAAAAAAATACTTCCATATTTACTGATGTTCTTTTATGTCCTGCATGTGGAATATGTTATCTCAATTCATTTTGTCATTGCCTATTATCGTATTCACGTAGTTTGATAAGTTGTGCAATCACTTTCTACCATGTGTATAATTTAACTTTCATTTTGAACAACTAACATCTTTTCTTTTGTAGACATATTTTGTCTAATTTGATGTTTTGGGCACATCGTTTTTTTTTTAAAATCGTTATAAACCAATGTGATTGTGCAATGCTTTTTTTTTTGTGTGCAGAAATGTGTTGATTTTTTTTTTGGCCCCTTGCTTTTGTGCTTCTCATGTTTGTTTCCCCTTAAGCCCCGTTACGAATCCAAAACAGCCGAGTGTTGGCACCCGCTCAGGGTTGCTCTTGTTTTCATTTACTAATTTCTGATGTGTTAAGCTGATTTCAGTCTTGCATTAGGCCATATTTGATTATTTATTTATTCCCATTTAAGGCCAATATCAGATCCGATCTTGTATAGATGAGAATCATCTTGTAGCTATATTTGGTTCTGTATGTGTGTTCTGCATAATCCTGGCTATGTAAACAGCGTGTGTGTGTGTGTGTGTGTGTGTGTGTGTGTGTGTGTGTGTGTGTGTGTGTGTGTGTGTGTGTGTGGGGGGGGGGGGTCTAGGTTTGGCATCGTTCTTCTGTTACCAAAATCTGTTGAGTTTACAGGTGCAAAGACCTGAAGGCAGCAATATTTTGTGCACTTCTGCACAAGAACATGCTGTGTTGAAGTCTTGTTAACTTGTTCAAAGTCTTGTTGAAACTTAAAAAAAATATAAAATTAAAAGAAAGAGAACTCCGCCAGGTAAGGCCAGTATGTGACAAGTCTTCAGTGATTACTCAAATAGTTCCCAGTGACTCTGGATTAGTGTTTTTGCCTGAAACGCCCATCCCCAAAACATAAATAGACAAGTCAGTTTCAGTAGTTCAAGGCAGCCGTTCACAAATGGTGTGTTGAGGCAAGTCCAGTGGTGCTGTGGGATTTGTGTGACAACCCTATGTTGTTGTTGCAATTTCCAAGTGCCAAATGCTTCATCTGTGGGGAGAAGTCAGATAATAATAGCAACATGGTGCCAAGCAAAACAAAGATGCCTTCTGAGAGAAACTTTAAACAAGCGCCGTATCTGAGCGCATAGCAGCGCTCGTTCACTGGACTGTTAGAAAGTGTCTGACCACATGATAAAGGCCAGGTATATGCTAGTGGATTGGTGTCACTTTAGCAGTATGTTACAGGTCTCATACCAAGTCCAGATATTGCAGGTGGGCCGTCTTTCTGCACAGGTGTGTGGTCTTGTACCTGGTCTCTGCTGCTGTTAGCCACACTCGGTGAACTAGTAATATAACCTTGTGTGTGTGTGTGTTTCTGTGTGAGTGATGTTGTGCACAGTGCTGGATATTGCAGCAACATCTAAAATACAGTGAGTACCTTTTTGTTTCGACTCACAAAAGAATACACTTGTTTTAACATTTTCTGAGTATTTTTAATGCCTTTAGTCTAGTCACCATGAGCATGCCTAGTTTTTGGATGTTAAACTATATTAAATAGAGCACTTACTCTAACAGATAACCATGTGAGCTTCATCGTGAGTCGTGATTAGCAGGTGCTTTTGACCATGAAGTCCATCTCACAAGGACAAATGGTGGTCCATAGTCTCTACCAGACAACGATGCTTTTAGTGGTTCAACTATAGAAACCTTACTCAAGATAGGTTGGTAGACTAAAATCTTTCCCTCTGTCATTTGCACTTGAGCTAAACTAAGCAGCAGGTGAGTTTGGGCTTTTAGGGAAAAGCCAAAAGTTTTAATGTGTTTTCTTAGATGCTCACTTCTCACTTCACCTGTGGAGTTTACTTTGTGTTCCCGTACATAAGAAGGAAACGGGACCCTCAGCCTTTTGCGGCCTTATGGTGGGCAGTTACCTCACACACTGTTGTCAGTGGCTGTTCTGTTTTCTGCCAGCCTTGATCCTTGTGGGCTGCTGATGGAGGCGTTGAGGCAGTGAGCAGGTCTGATTTGTGGCCAGGCATCACTGCTTGGTCCAGACGATTTATGCCTACCTTCCCACAGTGCTTTACTCAGTCAGAATGACAGGGTGGGCAGGATGGATGGGGGTGGAGGCTGCACGGCTCGATACTAAAGCAGAAACTCACCTGAAACAAAGAGGCTTTTCTTTGCAGCCACAGAGGAAATGTGTGCTTTTCATTCATTCAGGACAACAGGCTTCAGCTGCCTGGCTTTGTTTTTCCTGGTGGTTCAGTTTGTTTTGACTCTGCAGGAAATTCTACCACAGTACAGTCATTCCAGTTTAGTTATGTCAGCTTTGATTTATTAGTAATTTGAAAATGCAACTCTTCCAGGTTTCATCCACCTGATCGGTCAGAAAGTTTAATCCCACCAGAGGTCATTGTGGGTTTTATTCTCATGTATGTGGGTCACTCCACACTAAACGGTACAATTTAATTTATTTAATCGAAAGCAGCACTTTTTTTTTTCATACTCAGATTTAAGTCTATGCGAGTCAAAGCTATACATAATATTAAAATCAACTTCAACAGTTTTAACATAAACCAAGAAAGAAAAGTGTCCAGCCAGATTTGCAGTCCCCGATGGACAAGATTTTGTTACATGAGTATTTTCTCTTAAAAATCTCCTAACACAACTTTAACAACAGGAAAGAAATTTATTAGGAAAGGCACGATGAAAGCTCAGTGATGAAAATCTGACATTCATTAACAATCCACTCAAAGTGTGTTCAAATCGTCTGTTATGGGCTTCACCATTGGTGTTGAACTTTGCTACGTTGTCACCCGAAATAACTCATCGTAGATTTCTTACTTGCAATAAATAGAAATTCAGTCTTGCATTAATATCCCCAAATGTCACTATCCAAGAAAAATTTTTTTTTTTTTTTAGGTGTTCATCGGAAACTTTATACACGGCTCTCGAGGAATTCCCAGAATTATTACCACTGAATTAGGCAGCCCACACATGCACATTCTGATGTTTGGCATCCCAGACGCAACATGCGCGATTTCACACAAAATTAATTCTTGTTAGATCCTCCAGCAGCTCCAGCTGATATTTTAGTGCTGCCAATATGTTATATGCCATAAATGACAGTTTTAACAGATCAGCATTCACCTGCCTGTCCAATCAGTTCCTCACACTGTTGATGCACCCCAGCTCCATCATCTTGAACTTCAGATAGCGATGGCAGCCTCAGCCTCACTGGGTGTGGCAAAGAAGAAAAACTACAATAAAACTTTTTTTGGAACAGTCTTCAGTTTTAATCTTTGCTAACAGTCCAACTTATGAGCACATTAAGGAGACTTGAGGAGACTGGGATGTTTACATGGTTATTGGTTAGGTGTTTGCATTGATCTGATCTTCTTAAATCTTACCCCTCACAGATATTTCCCTACATTATAATAACTGAGAAAACTAAAACTAGCACCAACACAAGTAAATCTAAACATAAATGTAAGTATGAGACCTGGAGCCACCCACCCAAGTAAAGTCCAAGTGTGTGGAAACATTTACAGCTTTGTTACCCTGTTCCTCCCCACATATTCAGAATCACAAGTGGTGCATTTCTGGCACTTTTGCTAAATCTTTTGCTCTGCCTTCCAGCTCAGCAGTTAAATGAGGATTTATCTCTTCATGTGACCCACGGCTTTGCTTTTTGGACAGCTCGTTCCCCTCCTCTGATAGACTGACAGACTGCTTCCTGTCTGACAACTTGTTGCATTTATTCCAAAAACAAGTTGTTAAACTGTTCTTAAATTTAAGTGTGCCATTAAAACAGGTCTTGAGCATTTATTACTTGAGCTTCATTCCTGCACCCATTGAGAGCTTGCTCGAGGGTGTGTCCTTAACTTGTTTTCAAATGGGGAAAGAAAAGTCGGAGAGGCTAGAATTTCTGATATTACATCTGCAACCGCAAGTATCGGTAAGACATTTGATATTGAGGATAATGCAGTGTAAGCCTCGCATCCCATGGCTATTTAAAGAAATGGGGAAAGTAATTCTCTTGCTTCGGGGTTTCTTGTCTTCATCTCTCTCCCTCCTCGTCTTCTTTCTTTCTTTGAAATGCCTCTGCTCGGATGACTTTCCCCTCTCCACGTCTGCCTTAAAAATCTCTGTCCAGCTGACCTTAGACACGGGCTTAGGGAGGAATCCCCCCATGTTTCAGCAGGTGGGGCTGCAACAACATTGACTCAGGAATGCAGTTCATTTTATTAGGCTCATGTTCGTGTGTGTGTGTGTGTGTGTGTGTGTGTGTGTGTGATATGACGCACAGCAGCTGGAATCTGTTCTCATTTTCAGTCATCATCCAGAAAGCTCCTCTCCTCCCGCCTCCTTCAAATTCATCGTTTCAGTGCCAAAATCTTAAATTTGGATTTTTTTTTTATTTATTTATTTTTTTAAGTTTCAGTGTCTCCATGGAAACTAGGGTTTTAACCTTTTTTTTTTTTTTGGTTTGCAAGTATTGGCATTTAATTAAAAACAGAACTGCAGAGTCAGAGAAGGAGAAATCAGTGTTAAGCACATTTTTTTTTGTTTGTTTGTATTTTAGGGTGGGGATCAGAGCTGTGGTTTTGAAGTCCAGCAACACAGCAGCTTAGCTTTAAGCTGTCCAAACTGGGGACACATGCTGCCCAGAATGAGTTGTTTTCAGAGCTGCAAAGCTAATGATATGTGTTAGTGATAAGTGTTATGCTGAGAAACTCCTCAATGCCAGATTCAAGAAGACAATAGAGGGCGAGACTTTCCCCCTCCAGACTCTTCATTTATCTGGGAGCTGAAATTGGCCATGAACAGATAATAGGAAACATTTTATTGCCTGTAATTGTTTTCATATTGCATTTCAATCACATCCCTGTGAGCATGATCCTCCCTAAATTGAGATCACACCACAGAGCCAGCTGATATATAATAAATTCAGGCTCAGGAGATCATGCCTTGTTCTTACTGTCTGCAAGATGCCTTTATCATAGTGGGTTTGAAGTGCACACCGGAGTGGTTTCCATTCAGATAACGTAGAGGGGTAGCAAACATGAAACGCTGGTGTGTTTAGGTTACACTTGGTGTCAAAAGTGCAGGTTTTCCATGCTATTCAAGTGAGATTGGATGTCAGCTGGGGGTCTCTGTTGCAGGTCTCTCTGGATTGTTTTCACTCCACAGAGACATGCAACAAGAGCATTTTAATTACTAAAAAATGCTACCCACAGAGAACTATCCAGACATCAGTCATATATGACAACATATATAATACAACATTTTATTAATATCTTTTAGACACAAGTTTCAGTCCTGACAGCTATGCTGATAATGCCTCCGGGCAGTTATTTTGAGTTTACAAAGGGTTTCTGACAGTGTGTGGGGAACCTGGTGGCTTACTGCAGTGTTGGCTTACCATTAAGTTTGCTAATGTATCTTATTAACCTGCTCTTCTCATTAAGCGTTCTCCACCTTTAGAAACCGCTTGGAAAAACTATAAAGAAGATTTAAAAAAGAAGTGAAGAAACATTTCAAAACTGAGGCTGAATTCCCCTCTTGACTTTGTTGCAGTTTGATTTTATGTTTCAGCTGAAAATGGAGCTCATAGCCTTGCGGAGACAATTTACCAGGTGCTGTCCAGGTCGGATGCTGGTCTGCTTCTGTCCAGTTGTTTCACACCAGTGCAGTGACTGGTGTTTGATGACGCATTATCAGATTGTGGTAATCGTGCGTGAAAAATTTCCCACATTAAAAGTGCTAGATTTGTGGCGCTCTAATAAAATATACACAAACCTGCATTGAATTTCAAGTCCTGTTTGTGATGACTCAAGACGGCCTCATTTGTTCATCCACTTGTGTCTGCTAATTCTAATAGGCTATAACAATCATTGCTGTATG
Organism: Pterophyllum scalare; assembly: GCA_024447675.2. NCBI lineage: Eukaryota > Metazoa > Chordata > Actinopteri > Cichliformes > Cichlidae > Pterophyllum > Pterophyllum scalare. The sequence goes on from JAMQGT020005570.1 coordinate 73,782, forward strand.
TGAAAGGGGATAGATATAATTTGGTGCTCTCCCATTGGTCTATGTACAAGTTGGAAGTGTTTCCAGTGGAGCTGTAGCTTTAACTGTCTCTGTGCCAAAACACAATTGGTAATTAGATCTAAGCCAAATGGTCAACTGGATAGTGCAACATCTTGTACGCCATCTTGGTCGGTACAGATTTATTCCATAAATTTCAACTCTGGATTTTTTTGGGTGCTGTATCTCTCTCATTATAATGTCTGAGCAATGTGGTGTCACACTTTTTTAAAATGATGTATTGAAATAATGTTTGTTTCAAGATAACTCATGGACAGCCATTAATGATTAGAATTTTTTTAACTTATGTGGAGCTCCTCCCTATAATTCACTGGGAATAACGAGTTTGAGATTTCATTTAGATCTCTGACGTTTGCCTCCAGTCAGTGGATTCATCAGAGAATTGAAAGATGGGAGCCGGGAGTATTGAATCATTCACCTGCACTGTTGTGAATGGGTCCACCTTATCCTGAGTACTGTGTGGTATCCGTTATCTTCAGACAGCAGCTCTGCTCAGTCTCAGCACAGAAACATCACACCAGAGCACAAGAGTGGTTTACGTGGAGGTCTGGCTAGTTTCCTTAACACTTGATAACCTCCTACCCACCACTCCCCCACAAGTTTATCTCACAAATACAAACACACACACACACACACACACACACACACTGAAGCTGTGTATGTAGGGCAGATTTAAGATGGCTCCAGAGGCCGTGCTGCTTTTCCTTGGAGAATGGTGAGAAAGAGATGTGAAAGAATGATAAGAAAGTGAGACATGATGGAGAGTGTAGAGTTTGGAGATGGTGTCAGTAGGAATGGGGACTAAAACATGGTATTAAATGTATTAGTAAGCTCTGATACTCTCAGTGCTGCTTTTGGTAATTGAGAAATCTTGTTTTTTTGTTTTGTTTTTGTTTAAAAAAAAAAAAAGTTTATTAATGGCTCATAAAAGTTTTATTTCACATTTTGTCGTCTCCCCCATTACTGTTTAAGATATGTTTCTATGTTGCATTTTCCCAGTGTGGCAAACCTGATACAGATCTGGCTGCATGAGGGGGGCGGGGCAGCTTTGTCCCATGTGGTCTTTGTGAGGATGGCTGGAGAGAAGTGTGGTTGCACTTCACTGCAGTTGATCCTGACACTGCTGGTTGCCACAAATGCAACAGGTCTTCTGTTTGCTCGTATTTCCGTTTTTTACAATCTGCCAAAACATTTGGCGAAAGTCCATCGCATTCAGATGGAGGAATGCAGTTTTATCTCATCTTCCGTATGAAGATGGGTTAATGATTAAAAGTAACTGTTAGCAAACTGGCAGTTGTGGGTGATTCAGTCTGAACTGTCGCTGCTAATTCAAAGTCCCCGTTTCAGATCACTCAGTGATTTTGGAGGCTGCAGTCACACTAATGTTAAAACACAGTAATGCTGTCAGAGTAAGTCCTTAATCCCCTGTTCCCAGGTGGAGGTTTTAGCTCTAACATATTGGATACAGTGTATATGGGCTTCATTAATACTGGATGGTTTAATGATTATATGCATCAATATAATTCTTACATTGTGAGCATTCTGGACAGCTCATTCATGGCAAAATCAGGCATGAGCTGATATAATCTGTGCTTAATTTGACTCTGTTCTTCTTCAAAAAGTACAGCTAAGAACTTTTAAAGTACCAGATCCATGAGCAGTATCACTAAGAGTAAGTAGTACTGTTAAAATCATAACAATACCCATTCCTAGGTGTCAGATACTGGAGTGATGACGGTGGCTGAAGCCAGTCAGTTGGGCTCTGTTTGCAAGCTGGAATTCTCATAAACTTGAAGGAAGTAAATTAGGATGAAATGGATATAGATCAGCAGATTTTAAACTTGTTCACAGTCCTATGTGCTAGGGCTGGGCGGTAAATACTTTGTCACAATATGATTGTCTTCCAACCCTTTTATGAGAACAAAATAATCAGGGGGAAATATTCTTTCTTTTTTTAATTTTTTTTATTGTGCTTATATCGTGAATCAGGTGTAACCTGTTCCTTTTAAAGCAGTACACTTTCACCCTTCCACTCAAATTTATGCTCGCATTTGTTCAGCTCAGGCCAGTGATGGGGGGAGAGAGCCTTCTGTCATTAAGATCTATCTGAAGGAACTAAAACAGTCAAGGTTTCTGCAGGTGAATCTGTGGAATGCTTATTGACGGTTGCCTGCAGCTGCCAGATTGCTCAGGGTCAGAAATCGCTCAGGGTCTCTGCGGTGTCCGTTTTCTGTAATGCCCAACAGTTGGCTGTCTGCTTCAGCTTTGTTTGAAATATAATTAAAGAATCTGAAAATCCCCTGGGTAATATTTAAACTGATGAAAAATCTTGTTTAAAAAAAAAAAAGAATTTCTTTTTGCTTTTATTGAGCAGCTTTTAGGTAGATGACCTCAGAAACTCCCCTCACATCGAGTTTTGGTTGTGTAGCAGTAACTCCTGTGTACAAAAAGTGTAAGTATTGTTTCAGAACTTTTGCTGAGGGAGCACACTGAGTTAATGAGCATCGGAGAGGCCGTTATGTGCTGTACAACATGCTTCCAGTTTAATGTTTGCCCTCAGGAAGGACTGTGTGCTCATCAAAACTCTTTTGCAAGCGATTTATATTTTAATTCTGTTCATGGTGTTTCTTCTTACGACTGTTTTGATGTCTTTACTGTAGTTACATTATTGCAGATATCTCAGTTATAGATTCCCCATTCACTAATGCTTGTACAGCTGCTGAATTACCAAGTTTATATTGGAGCTGAAACTAACACTAATATTTTTTTATACCGTAACTACCGGGGATTAAGCTGTACTTATCCAGGCGGCACTATCCAGTAGTTGTTTTGCTGGGAGTGATCAGAACGAACAGCATTAGGAATAAGGCAAGAGGGAAACCAAAGAGGAGGCTCGTGGATGTACTGAGGACATGCCGAGGGTTGGTGTGAGAGAGCGAGGGGGTGAGATGGAGGTAGATGATTAACTGTGGTGACCTCTAAAGGGAGAATTTAAAAGCAGAGGGAGAGGTGATTAAATATCAGCTTTTTGCTTTAGGTCTGGAGTTCTAATGTGACATATTTTTGCTTTTATTCAAAGTCTGTATATACACAAATATTCAAAGATTTGGACCAGTACTCAGTTAAAACCCTGATAAAAGGTTATTTTAATAGAGCAAACTAATTGCTCTGTTATTTTATTTATTTTTTTTGTGTTGTGCAGTAACGACACACTGCGGCTTGTTTAACGTTTTAACCCACCACTCCCACACATGAGAGACAAGCGCCAGGTGGGAGCTGTTTTCTTTACGGCCACAGTGCGAAGTGAACTCACTTTCACATGCAAACAAAGACGTGACCTTCGAACTCTTCCCTCAGAGACCTTTGACCCTGAGCTGCTAGTCAGAGAGCTTAATGGGTGGATTCGAAAGTCCAGGTTATCTCTCACGCAGTTTCCCTCCACTGTAGCTGTTTGAGTTGCAGTCTTTTGCACAGTTTGATAGTTATTTGCATTTAGTATTACCTAATTATAGATAGATTTCCAACATGGGACAGAATAAGACCTGTGAGTGTAGGGGCTTTTGTTTAGTGGCAAAAACTACACCTTTCAGTGACTAGAATGACTCCACTTGGCCATGGGATTGTCCACTTCTAATAACTACATTGTGATATTTTCCAATGCTAACAGACATGGAGCAGGAGGACTTGCTGCTGCTGAGGCCTTGAGGCCGATACTTAAGGTACAAAGACACAATGAAAACAGCTCATTTTACAGAGATGAACCACCATATGTGGTCTAAATGTGTTTGTTTCTGCACAAAACATTAGAAATATTGCTTCAAACAAGGGGTTTGTTTGGGTTTTATAACATGGTGGTAACAAAGGACGGAAAAAGCCGATGCGGCGCTGCTGCTGTGTTGATGCCCTTCTGGGCCGTCTCCTGGCATCTGCTCTACATTGTTGAGACTGCGCTGGGAGACGCATCAGACCTTCCTGTGCCATCCCGGAGGAGCCGGACTAGAGAAAAATCAGTCCCCAGGGAAGGAGAGAGCAATGGTCTGTGGCCACAACCTGCAAAACCACTCAAATTTTGGGGGTTGTCTTACTGTTGTTTCTCCGGTGCACCGGTTGCCACTGGAGTCACAGTGGCATATCCTTCCTCACTGGACAGAAAGGGGCTCAGTTACATTGAAACCTTACAGCTCTATCTAACAGCGATCTACTGTAATGGCCTGCTTTTTTGTGTCATACTCCCGCCCCAAAAACTCACAAGTTTAATCATAGGTATCACGTTCGCTTTGTGTGTGGGGAAAGCATTCCCTGATGCTTGACACAGCGAAGAAGAGGGAATTATACACAGATGCACAAACTCCTGCAGTGCCACATATGGGCTAACATCCAGTAATTACACGGCATTAGTTAATTTGTGTAGATGGAGCATATGGCGACCCAGCATATATAAACACACTGACAGAACTAGTCCAACTTCAAAGACTTCCCTAAACCTCAGCTGATACAGCACCTCTCTGCCACAAACTGACTAGAAATGTTGGGACTGTGTGCGTTTGACAGACCGAGTGCAGCAGCTCTTATCTGTGCTGTCGTTTACTGACATACTGCAGCACTGGCATTTCCACTCAACCCATGTGCTGTCTGTGAAATATACACACAAAAAAAGGCTGTTGTGGATTATTAGAGTAAAAGCTGCAGAGGTATAAGCGGAACAGTTTGTTCCTGCTCTGCTCTCACATTTGATATTTTTAAATTTTGAACTTTCAGCTGGGAGAGGAGAAAAGTGTGCCTGTTTCACAAGTGCGTGGTTTTTTTGTTTTGTTTTTTTAATAGTAATTTTTTCCTATGATCTGGCTTGATGCAGCGGTTTCCTCATACAAGACAGTTATCTCCTGTAGAAGACAAATTAACCCTAACTTAAGGTAACTGTAATCTTGCCTCTAAGTATTGTCCCCTTTGCCCTCCCATGGTCCCTTTTTCTAGTCAAAAATGAAATAATAAAGATAACTTTTCATTCATAAAATCAATCTAATATCAGTTTCTGAAACATTCCTCAGCCTAAAGCCAGGGTTGCAATGAAGCATTATATTATTTTATTGTAATAAGTGCTTACGAAAGGTCACAGAACTAAGTTCACTTTAAAGGGCATACACTCAACTGTTGGCCAGTGGGACTGTGGCCTAAAATGGTGACCTGTGAAGTTGAAATAAGTTTTCATTTTTTAGTTTAGGTTAAATATCAGGTATTTCTATTAAAAACAAACAAAAAAATGTAACTCTGGATTTAAGAATTAGACCTAAGCTAGAGCAGTGACTGTCAGCTGGCTGAAGTAAAGCTGCTAATGGAGAATCAACCTCAAGTAAATCATGAGAAGATCCAAACAAATCAGTGAAAATGCGAAGAAGGAAATGCTTCTTCTGCGGCTTTTAGATTTAAAGTTTTCAGTGATTTTCAGACTCTGAAATGTGCTGTGCCAACCGGAAGTTTGGGGAAATGGAAACGCTAGATAGCTTCCGGTTTGACAGGTAATTAGGTCCGCTCCATTCGCTGAGGTCCAGATGTGGGAGTGGTTCGGACCGCTCCACTGAGTGGGCTGATTTGTCTGCTGTCAGAAGTTTCTGTGTTCAAAAGCCCAGTCGTCCAGTGATGGCTGTGGAAGTCCCACTGGACTAATGCTGTACTCGAGTCAGATGTCGTGAAACTGGGAAGTGTGATATTTAAACAGCCAGTGCTTGAGTTTTCCTGGCACCTGGGAGGAATGGCATTAAACTAATGGGAAACCATGCTGAGCAGTTTCTACTTCAGGTTTACTGTATACAGTGTTACTGGTTTCAAAATATTCTCCCCTCAGCCCCAACCGGGCGCAGCAGATGACTGCCCCTCCCTGAGCCTGGTTCTGCTGGAGGTTTCTTCCTGTTAAAAGGGAGTTTTTCCTTCCCACCGTCGCCAAGTGCTTGCTCATAGGGGGTTGTTTTGACTGTTGGGTTTTCTCTGTGTTATTGTAGGGTCTTTACCCACAATACAAAGCGCCTTGATGCGACTGTTTGTTGTGATTTGGCGCTATATAAATAAAATTGAATTGAAAATATTGCAATAAGGGGATTTTGAAAATGGAGTGTGATTAAAATTATTTGAATGTGTAACGATGCAGGCTACAGATAAAAGCATAGCCAGTCTGTGGGAGAAAGGAACACTTGGTGGTTTGGCAAAGCTTAAACTTGGTCGTAAACTGTCAGCAGCTGTGCCATTGTTTGGCTAGCAGGACTCACAACTTAAGTTCACAAGAGGACTGCAGACTTGAGACGGGTCCTTTTTTGAAGATATTCAGGATGCTAGAATTAATGACCGCATTGAGACGCCTGATCAGTTGTAGCCCTGTATCTGAAATGTGTGGCGGTTGGACTTTAAAAGCTTATTAGAAAGAGTGTCAGAAATGAGTGTTTTAGGTTGGTAGGTAAGTTTTTGACTCCTTAAAATGTTTATTTTGTGTTGTACTTGGCAGGTATAAAAACTAACAAGCTGTCATTAATTTTAACATGTCAAAATACTGAATATAAATTCAGTGTAACACATGTTTTAGTTGCTGCTGTGCGTCAAAACACTGCGCATTCAGGAAGGGCACGTGCACTACGTACCGTTTGCGCATGGCGATGGAAGCGAGGTGTGCTCTGCGGTACTGGTCCGCAGCTTTAAGGATACGAATTTAGGAGTGTGGAGGGCCTGGATCACAGTTTGCAGGAACGTACCATCGTCTGGACGCACTGAACTTGAACTACACGTGGTTGCACTTAACCGTTCCTAGTGGTCCCAGAAGGTGTGTGCCTTTGCACTGACCAGTGCGTTAATTATCCACTGCTCACTCCAAGCTGGGCCTTTTTTTTTTTTTTTTGAACCTCAGTGTCTCCACGGTAACAGTAACCAACCGTTACACAAGCTTGACAATGGCAGTTCTCGATGACCCACATTCCAGCAGTAAATCACAACACGCGCGCGCACTCACACCACACACACACACACACCCGACTCCACCCTTGCCTGACAAAACTGTTCTCAGTGTTTGTACTCTGCTCGACGGGGAAGGGGAGGTGACGAGTTAGAGGGAGGCGGGGAAAGTTTTCCTCTTCGTATCTCCTTGGAGAGGAAATCCACAAGCTGCAGAATCAGTGTAGTTAAACCTTTTTGTTTTAAATCTTCCCGCACACACTCCTCATCAGCCTCAAATTAAATGGCTGCTTTTTGCTTGTTTGCATCCCCTTTCAGAGGCTGGCTTGTGAATTGTTTTGTTGGCATGCTGACAGAAAAGATATCTGCACAGTGGAGACACAACATCCTTTCTGGCACAATGAAATTGAACATGCTCTTATGAAGTAAGCCTTAGAGACACTCCTTCAGTGCTTGCTGTCTCTACTGAGAATATAATATAATATAATATAATATAATATAACCCAAATGCAAAGTTTGCTGTCTATTTATTTGTAGCGAGTTTATTCTAGAGCTCTGGTTTTCAAATTTTGCCTTGCTAAGGCACATCAGATAGCAAGCCAGAATTTCTAGGCACACCAGTAGCCAGGTTACATTTGAGATAAGAGGTCAACTCATATAAAACTACCACCTTTGACCCATCAGGTCTGTGAAAATGGCATTGCCATTCATGAAAGATCCTCGGATATTGGTGCTCGGATACCGTGTCCGCAGTCTGACGTTCCCTGAAGATCACAGATCGAGCAGTTTTATCCGCGCCTGCTTTGCTGTTCAAGTTCATCCACATCCACTCACCCGAGAGGCAGCTTGTTATATTGCCCTATTTTTCAATTGTAATTAGCAATTGAAGTATTTGCTGAGGATAACCTTATAAGTGGTAATATTTAATGATTAATTTAAGAAGGCGCACATCATCGCTGCTGCCACAAACAGAATCTGAGTCTTTGAGATCGTCTTGGCACAGGGGTGTGAACAGACCATTTCTCTCCTGCTTTATATTTCTTTTAGTCCCCTAGAGTGAGATGCGATCACCTACTTTTTCAGAGTAATAGCAGCTACTAGCTGTGTAATGTTGGCACACTCTTGAATACCGAAGATCTTTCTTTGACGATGTTATGATGAAATATGGGACCAGATTTACTGCTGAGCCTTAACATATGCATATGTGCGCACCAGGGCTGCAAGCTACAACTGCTGTGTCAGCACAGTGTTGCATGCTTACATCAGGTTAAAGACATTCTTGTTCTGCAGTAGACGAAGGGAACATCAACATGTAGGCAATGAATTTGTACACATTTAGACAAAATAGCTCTGGGCGGTTATATAACACGGGCCGTGTGTGTGTGCTGGAGAGGTTTTCTTAGACCTGCACAATGAGCTGAGATCAAGTAGATAAAGTTGGAACACATTAAATCGATGTGCAGATCAGGAAGGTTCCTGGAAATGATGTTTGATACCAATTATGTGCAAATGACTTGAAATAAAGATCATTTAAATCAAAGTAAAGTGGAACCAATCTGTGTTGAACTGCTTTACAGGGGATATATTTCACACGTGTACCTAAGTTTTTCTGAAACGACATACCTGTTAATGTTTTTTTTTAATATCTACAGGCTTTAATGTGATATTTGGACTACAAACATTGGCCTCTTTTTAAGACCTGCTGGAAGTGAAGTCGTTTGTTGAGCTAAAAACTCGATCCATGCGGGCCGTCAGTCCAGAGCAGCGAACGACTTATCAACCTTCTTTTCCCGTCGCCGCACAACCTGCCGAGACGCCCAGCTCGCCGGCTGGCTCTCAGCCAGCATCGGATTTCCCCTCCCGTCACAGTCAAGGCTACTGAACAGTCACCTTAACAGTGGCGTCCTGCATTAATAATAAGTCAGAGCTGCTGCTTGTGTCCCAGTTTTTCACTCTTCAATGTTAACATCCAAGTATTTGTTTATGTTCTGCATGTAAACATAATTGTGCTGAAATTTAGATGTTGTAATAAACAGATGGTTGACTCTCCATCTTCTTGTTTTTCTCTAATAGGACCTGGAGTTCCATGGGGTGATGAGGTTCTACTTCCAGGACCGGGTCGCCGGTAACTTTGCCACCAAGTGCATCAGAGTCTCCAGTACAGCGACAACGCAGGACGTCATTGAGACGTTAGCCGAGAAGTTCAGACCAGACATGAGGATGCTCTCCTCACCAAAATACTCCTTGTACGAGGTCCACGTCAGTGGCGGTGAGTCTCACAGATTTCTGATGAGAAGAGAGCAATGGGTTACAAAACCAAATGAATCCTGAAACGTGTTAAATTTGGAGATAGATGGCTTTCATATGAACTGGTGTCTCTCTGTATGTGTGGGTGTGGGCGTTTGTGTGCGTGCGCGTGCACTTTAGAAGAGCGTCAGCTGGACCTGGACGAGAAGCCTCTTGTTGTGCAGCTGAACTGGAACAAAGACGACAGAGAAGGACGCTTTGTCCTGAAGAATGAGAATGATGTCCTGCCCAAGGTCAGTCACTCTGACTGTTTGCTATTAGTGTTCACTGTTAATCGGTAGGCTTGCTAATGAGATGAATTATTCTTCCATTCATTTGCAGCCTGTCGAGGGAAAATAAAATCACTTCAAACACTTGCAGTTCTCGTTCAGTTCCTCAAAATCTCAGAACTAGTTAATGTCTAGAGTAGCGGTGCAGCCATAAAGGTGTTAATGCACCTTGGAAGAGGCACACCAGTATGCGCTGCATCAGCTGTCCAGAGGGCAATCATTTTCTGCCCTTCCTCAAAGATGCCAAAGATTTTCTTTGTCTGTTCCTCGCTCACTTTCTTCATTTGTCAGTTATTCACCCAGAAATGAGTGCATCTGTTGCAGGCTTCTCATTCAGCATCATTCCCTTGTTTTAATAGAAGAGTCAGAGTAACGGACCTGAGAAGGAGAAGGATGGAGTGATACAGAACTTCAAAAGGACTCTGTCCAAGAAGGAGAAGAAGAAGGAAAAGAAGAGGGACAAGGAGTTTGCCCGGATCCCTTATGGAGATGAGCAGACACTGAGCCGTGAGGATGGGTAATGCACTCATCCATCTTCCTGCCCTGCCCTTACATCCTGACAGTCCTTGGAGGCGATTTGTTGTTCTTGTTTTGTTTTTTTGTTTTTTTTTTAATGCCATGAAAAGCAGAGAACACTCCAGAAGAGGAAAGAATAGTAATTTAAACTTTGACCTTTCTGTTCCTCCATCTGACTCCTTGTTTTTCCATGCTTCTTTTTCTATCCCGCTTGTTCTTTGGGTTAGGGAAAACCTGGCAGCAGAGGTTTATAAAGACATGCCGGAGACCAGCTTTACAAGGACAATCTCCAACCCGGAGGTGGTGATGAAGAGACGACGGCAGCAGAAACTGGAGAAACGCATGCAGGAGTTCATGAGCAGCGATGGGAGGCCAGACTCGGGTACTTATTAGACCTTTAAAAATACCTTGTTTACAAGTGTATTCAGACCCTTTTCTCTTAATCCCAGCATGAGCTCAGATTATCCAATAGTTGCCTACTCTCACAGGCCTTGCACTTGAGGGGTTGTCAGAGAAATAACCAAGCCTCTAACTTCACCATAGCTATTAGTGCATGGATGAGATATAAGAAGAACAAATAGTTCTGTTAGATCCGAAATTTAGCATACTTAGACAGTATTATAGTGTGTTGTCTCACTTTATAAGACAAGACAGTGAGCTCTGAGGACAGTGCATTTAATGAGCCTTCATATGTTAAAGTTTCACTTTATTAAAGGGTCATTTGTTGCTCGTTAGAAGTAAACTGAAGTCAGTCCACAGTCAGCTCACACGGCAACTCTTCCACACAGAGTTTGCAGGTGGTATTACTTTGATGCTGACTGTTTTTGTATTTTTAAAGGCTAATCTGATATATTATTACAGTCATGTGAAAAAGAGAGTTTGCACTGGACTCTGTACAGTAATGTGAAAGCTTAAGTACACCCTTACTGCTTCCATAGGAATTAGAGGTCGAGCAGCAGTCAGGAGCTGCTAATCAAATGCACTTTAATTGATCAGCAAGTGTGAGCACATCTGTAAAAGCAGAAGTTCTGGTAGGTTGCTCATATGGAGCATTCAGGTGTGTTAACACAATCTTCAGAGGAGTGAGAGCTACCTGTCAACTCTGCAGGCCTCCGTTAGCATGTTAAATGTTAAAGTTCACGGCAGTGCAATTAGAAAAAGACTGAACAAACAGACCATAATTTCCATTAAGAACATTTATTGGAATAAGAGCGCTGATGAAATGTAGAAACTGACCCAAATATAAAAATCTGCTTTAAAGACCCGCCCTTTTCTGTCACAAACCCAAACTGCACAGCCAGAGATGGAGCTGGATTGTCTCCAAAAACGAGTCTGAATATCCTTGTGTGGCTTAAAGGAAACCTGATGTGACCCCTCCGGAGATAATCTGCGGTGACCGGAACGTCACAGTTCGCTGCTGCTCCTTATCTGGTGCGGCGGGGCTTGAGAAAACACGTTAAATTCTCTGAATCCAGGTGTGCACAGCTGGTTGTTTACCAGTCGTGCTTATATAACACATGGATTAGCAGTCCACTTTTTGTTATTAGTAAATTGTTTTCTGTTCATCACTGATCACTCACGCTAACATCAGCTGCTTACCAGAAGTGCCATATGTCACTGGAGCGGCTCACGCTGTCATGTTTACGCACACAGACAGACGTGCGTTTGGTACGTGTCGAATGAATGAAACAAACATGCTGACTGGTGCGGCGTGTGACTCAGGCATTACCTAATCACTCTGCCAGACAGACAGATGGACGAGCGAACCGGCCCTAAAAACAGCTCCAACCACTGCCCGCATAAACAGACATGGAGCCGGCGAGGCAGGACGGCTGGCGGTTAGACAATGACGTTCTCCTGACAGAAAGCGCTATTTTAAAAAAAAAAAGAAGCTTATTTCACGTAATGCTTCTGAAAATCCTGTTTGGTCTGCTGAAGGCTTCCGTGTGGGATTTACAAAGGTGATAGTTTTCAGTTGACACGTCCCCCATCGCGTGGCTGCGTGTTCCACCAGAGGAAAGTGTGATGCACTGCAAACATTTTATGAGCATTGCATTTATTCTTTTACCCCAAACTCTTCTGAAACTGTACAGAAAGTTTAGTGTCCAGGTAATGCAGACAGAACTGACGACTCAAGAACCTGCCGTGACAGGACTGAAAAAGGGAGTCTGCTTTCATTATACTGAATAGGCTTGCACCTAAACTAAAACTAAAGTAAGTTTTTGAAGTATTTAAAAAACTAAAACATTTTCAGGTACCTGAAATAAAAAACTAGAACTAGGTGAGAAACAATATTTTACTTACAAAACAAACTAAAATGAAATATTTGGTAAATGAAAAATCTGTCAGAGCAACCAGGTGGAGTAGGCTTCCAACCATCCATCCATCTCCTGCCACTTATGCAGGTCACAGGGACAAAGGCCAATCAGAGACACCCAGACCTCCCTCTCTCTGACTGAGGCGTCCAGCTCTTCCTTGGTACTCTGAGGTGTTTTGAAGCCAGCTGAGAGGTAATCTCTCCAGCATGTCCTGGGTCAGCCCTGTGGATGTACGCCTCGCCTCGGAGGGGTCCAGGGGGTATTCTAGTCGGATGCCCAAACCATCTCAGCTGACTGCCTTGCGTGGGTGTAGTGGTCCTACGCTGAGTCCCTCCTGAAAGATCGAGCTCCTCACCCTCTGAAGCTGAGCCCAGGCGCCCTTTGGACAAAGCTCATCTCCACCGCTTGTATCCACAGTCTCATTCTTTGGGGCACTACCCGGAGCTCGTGTTCACAGGTTAGGGTAGGAACGTAGATTGATCGTTCAGAGCTTCGCTTTGAAGCTCTCTCTCTCTTGGGGTCTGTGACTCTGCTGTCCCCTCACTTATGAACAAGACCCCAAGATACTGAAACGCCTTCATTTAGAACAGCAACTCGTTCCCAGCCCTTTTCAGGCTTGGCTTTAAGAGCGTGTGTTCAGACATGTTTGTGGCACAAACGGGACATCTGTGGAGGTCTCACCCATAGACTACATTTAAATAAGATGGACTTACCCTACAAAACATCGCTCGCTTGTTTAAAACCTCATCTTTAGCATTTTGGCTGTCACCATGTTTGAAATGAGACTGACTGGGACATAGACTGACTGGGTGCGATGCCCAGATACAGATACTTCTTTGTCTCTGGTTAATGTTCCTACTTTTTTTCATGTAATACATTCAGAAATAACCCGCTCTTCTCCTCCGCAGGAGGCACTTTGAGGATATACGCTGACAGTCTGAAGCCCAACATCCCATATAAGACCATCCTCCTCTCTACGAGAGACACAGCTGACTTTGCTGTGGTGGAGGCTCTGGAAAAGTATGGGCTAGAGAAGGAGAACCCCAAGGAGTACTGCATTGCTCGGGTAAGTTTGCTTTCTCTCGCTATGAAATATTTTTTTTCTCCTTGTGTCTTTGAACGTCTCCTTCTCTAAAGTCATCTTCCCACCTTCTCACACTCCCAGTAAACATCTATCAAGAACATAAAATCTATTTTGTTCGCACTAAAATTGAAATCAAGTTAAATTAGGTTCACTTCCTCCAGCTGCGGCAAATCCCATCAAACTCACATTAAGCATAGTAGAGTTTGAGCTCCTTGTCACAGTTTAATATACATGAGTTTATTTTTGAGTAAACTGCCAGGCATTCCCAGCTCATTCTTAGATCTTCATGTTTAGGGATGTAGCGATTCTCCAAAAGCGTGTCTTGGTTTTTCCGGCCTAGCATGCTTTAACAGCGCCACATGGGAATCATGCTGCAGTACGACATTGTGCGTGTTTGTGTTGCCGTTTCTAAGCACCGTTATAATCCATCTAAGAGACCGCGGAAAGTCAAGGTCACTGTCGCTGCCACCTCATTTAAGCAAATTTATTTATTAGATTTAAACTCATTTTAGAATCATGTATCATTTCTGTTTCATTATTTATGTATGCCTCATAGTTGTATTGTATAGTTTTATGTGACCAGTCCACGGACTGCTGATGTAAACTAGCAGTTTTGCTAAAAATAGGCATGTTTACATCTTATATGTTTAATTGATGTTCATTAACCTGCAACTGCTCCCGTTACATAAATAAAGAGAATTTTAAAAAAAAAACATGCAGTTTAAAATAAAAATAAAAATACAAGCTCACTTCAGAGGAACGGCTGATCGAAACGGAAAGCTTCAGGAGGAATGCAGTTCAGTTGCTTTCAGACTGTGTGCCATAGCAGCAGCAGATCCTTGAAGATATTTGTGTGTGTGTGTGTAAGACTGTGATGATGAACTTGGCACACAGCCTGTCTCATATCGGTCCTCTCAGCTGTTCCCAATCATAGGAAACAACTGCTAATACAGTAAAAGATCCTCCAGAGACGAACACACACACACACACACACACACACACACACACACACACACACACACACACACACACACTCTGAGTAGATGGCACTGATGGATAAGGTTACTTTTAAAAGTACCTTGTCAGCTTTACAAGATTGTTGCCATTAAGAAGTAATCTGTTACATTACAGGGTTCTCTGCTGAGAAAAGTAACTCATCAGGGTACTTTGCTAGACCAAAAGTAAACACCCCTCATATGGTTATACTGACCAGAGGCTGTGTGGCCTCGCAGTGAGCTGACGTAGTAACCACTAGTTTCCCTCTTCGGCCGAGCTAACTCGCTAGCTGTTAGCGCTCTCCAGCATTGTTTGTGAATTTGTGCTGAGCTTGCAAGTGCTTCAAAATATATCCCCCCCCAAACACACAAGAGTAGGACCGGACCGGACTGGACAAACTAATGCACTGCTTTACTTGTATCATCCTAAAAGTAATCGGAGTACTCTAACATGCTGATTTGTAATATGTGACATGGCACTCTGGTTGATAGCTGCATTTTGCTCATGAGTCTTGGGGTGCACTTGGACCAGGTGGTCTATACGATCGGTGAGCACATTTGACTCCCAAAGTCCAGTTTGTTTGGCTAGTCGGGCCTGTTGAACAGGTGTGCCTGGACTCGGAGATGGTACACCGGTACCTGCACAGACCTGCATTACTTCCTCAATGACAGCTACCTGCGTAAAAATCGCTTTAAGTAATTAACACATTTTTAAGAGTGTGTGCAACAGTTTGTCACGGTCTATAAAATCAGGAACCTCCTGGTCTCGGTCTGCAAGAGCACTTTTGTTCGTAAAGGTAGAGAGAGCGCACGAGAGAGTGATGTGTTGAAGCTGAGACTTGGGATTGCATAGTTTAGTGCTGTTTGAGCACAGGGACTTTGGGACGGTCGCTCTGAGGCACGATACGAGCCGACTGTGCCTCGTGTGAGTTCACCCTAAAGTGTAGGGTTTAGGAGGTCAGCGAGGATGAGAAATACCAGAATGTCCTTCCACTCATCAATTTTCTCCTTATCGGGATCTCGGGGGCGTTAATCTAAGCAAAAAACCCAGAGCTGCCACTGCCTCCAACTCATCTGGAGAGGTGAAACTGACTTCCCTGGAGTCTTCCTCCAGTTGGATGTTCTTAAATGACCTTATCCAGGAGGCTTACAGGAGCCTGAACCACATTACATCAGTCATTGTGTGCTAAAGCTAGACTCAAGATTACGCAATATTTTTGTTTTTGTTATAGTGGTCACTGTGTCAGGTTAGGAGATGAGTTAGTTAGAAACTCGGTTTTTCGTGGCTGAGACGTGACGTCGCTCCCCAAACATACCTGTTTGGCTTTCAGAATTTGAGTGATCATCAGGAAGGAAATGGTGGCTAGTGATTTCTAGCTAGTTTTTATTTTTTAACATGCTTACCTTTGTTCGGTTATCACACTACAGGGCTTTTCCAGGTTTAAACTGAGCCTCTGGGAGGTGACTGTACTTGTAAGCACAAGCGTGCTCTTCACATACTGTTTAGTCTGCTACCTTACTTTAAAAAATTGTATGTATTTTCACTTTTTTTTATTTATCACAGTCTTGGTGGGTTTTCTCTAGGGTTAGGCCGAAACCTCTTTTGTGAGCGCCTATATTTTTTAAATGCAGGAAACACCCTGGACGCTACACAAGCGAATGACAGACTGTCGGGCACATTGCATGTTTGTTCCATGTCGTAATCGGCTGATACTGAGTGATAAAGCTGAGCCCAGACGCTGTTGGGAGGAATCATAAAATTTTTACAGCCTGTATTTGTGATCTTGTCTTCTGGGCGCTATCCATACAGACAATAATAACTAGATCAGACAGTAAATTAAAAGCTTCGCCACTGAATTCATCTCAACTTCACAGTACAGCAGATGCCACAGAGGTCCACTTGTTGCTCTGCCACGCTTTATTGTTCCCCGACTTGTGAACATCATCCCAAAGTATTTGAATCCTCCACTTGAGACGGTAGCTCCTCCCTCCAAACAACCCATTTCATTACTGTATCCCATGGCCTCAGACTCGAGGTGCTAATTCCCACCATATCTGCTTTGCATTCATGTGCAAACTGACCCAGTACAAGCTGGAGGTCAGCACTCAGTGAAGCCATACATACTATTTTAGAGGGTGTGATGTGGTAAAATAGGATCAGGCACTGATGTCTCTTCTTTATGCCATCTCTTGGGAAACTAGCTAATGGGAATTGTAGACCATGTGGACATGGAATACAACCAACTTATAAACTGCCAATAGGTTGTTTAATATGTCAAAGTAAAGTTACAACAAACATGAATAAACTGTGGATTAAGCTGCTTTGTCTCGTTTTATTTGCAGCAAGATGATAAGTCGGTTAAGGAGGTGATTCTGGATGATAATGAGTGCCCACTGCAGATCTTCAGGGATTGGCCTGCTGACAGAGGTAAAACACACACTTTACCTCACTGCAGTAGTTAGAGTGCGGCTCTGGCACTCTTTACTTGGTCACTACTGCCCCCTTCTGCTGCTTTGCTGTCATTACAGTGGAGTTATTAATCTTTTGTAATGAGTGTTGAGTTTATCAGCAGAACTGTGCAGTGTTGAGATTTGTATCTTTTCTTCCACCTTTTATCCTCTTACTGTATATTTGGAGAGAAATAAAATTACTTTACAAATAATCTGTGTTGTGTGTAAAATCAGAATCAGACACTAAGTTGTGGATTATTATTTAACTCTCTGCTGAGAGTACTGCTAATAAAATGCGCTCTTCCTCATATTCAGGGGCATTAGTGTTCCAGCTGAAGAAGAGACCTCCGGACTACCAGGGGAGGAAGGGAAGGAAAGTGGACGACAAGGGCCTCAGAGGGAAGGACAGCTCGCTGCCTCCCGAAAAACTGCCTTATCTAGTGGAGCTCAGCCCAGGTAGGACCACAACACTGTCATATTTGTCCCTTCATCTTTGGTTTAAGCCTCAGCATGCATTAACAGCACCAGTGGAAACAGCTTTTTTGTAATGGCAGA
The DNA here is from genome assembly GCA_024447675.2 of Pterophyllum scalare. Lineage (NCBI taxonomy): Eukaryota > Metazoa > Chordata > Actinopteri > Cichliformes > Cichlidae > Pterophyllum > Pterophyllum scalare. Next base: position 91,267 of record JAMQGT020005570.1, read on the forward strand.
CAGTGACCAGCAGGTGGCAGTGTACCTGCATTAAATAACACTTAGGTTTGAAAGGTGAGTCTGTCTTCATGTTCCCTGCTGAGGTGAGTGAATCACATGTGGCTACATTATTGCCCTCATATATTCTCACAACTTTCAGCTGTGTTGTGTGGTTTCTGTTCCTGCCACTGCAGCATTTTTCTCAGCGTGTCAAAACCACTGCGGGCGTTTTAACGATCAACCGAAATCCGTGGTGCAGACAGCTCTTAAAAATAGCTGGAGATGTTGGCACGTGCTGCCGCTGTCTGACTTCCATTTATCCCCCATCAGGAAGAGCTGGAGCTTTAATATGACTTCTTAAAGCTTCCAAAACACATTAGTGCACTGTGGGAAGTTACAGAAGAAAAGACTTGGACAGTAGATCATCTGCTTTTAAGCTTGTTAAACTTTTATACCTTCCTGAAGAGTTTCTAAAAATCAGAGGATGTTTTATTGAGGGATTTATAAGGTAAACATTTGGCAGTTCTTGAGATTAAAGAGAAAAGTTCAGGCACACATGGTAAGAATTTATGTAGGTATTATTAGAATTAAAAAAAATGTCTGTCCTCAGTTACAGTAGCTGAAATCAGACTCTTTTAAACCACTGATTTATACTTTTAACTGAAGTTTGGCTACGAGAAGCTCTTCATCTCAAAGTGAAAAAAACTTGTAATCTTAACAGCCAGATCAAAGTCATATGATGAAGAAGATTTAAAGAGCAGAAATGTTAAACTCAATGAAAACAAAGTTGCAAGGTTGATTTGGGAGTGTACAGATTAGGGACCACACATACAACAAGAGGTAAGTTGCAGTAATGCAGTAACTGCTGGGATGCGGTAATAACAGCCCAGATTATTTGTTGTGAAAACTTTTCTGAAGGGAATTTTGCTAAATGTGACACGACCTATCCTAACAGCTTGTTTCTTGCTACTGATCCCTCTCTCTTTATCGGCCTTTTTGCCATTCTTCCGCTCATGCCTTTAACTTATCAGACCCAGTGGTGACCCAAATTCTTATCAGCGCTAAACTGGTTTAAACTGCCGTGCTGGAATGATATTGGCTAACCAGTGGGCCTGATCCAGGAATGTACTAACACATCTACTTCATCTACTTGTAAGGTTGATGGGTCACTCACCATGGAAGACTGCCAGGATGGGAAATTGATTTGGTGGCTCTCTTAAATAACGGCTACTTGGCAAAGTGTGTGTGTGTGTCTGTGTGAGTCAGAGTGAGTGTGTTAATACCTGGGCCTTCAGCCCTGATAACACTGCTTTTAAAAAACAGAACAAAACATGTGATTAACTTTTTGAAGGCTCAAGATAAAATAAACTCTGTGCCCTCATTTCTTTTAAAACTTTCCTTATTGTTTTGACCTCTACTGAAGTCAAAAGCTGTTTTAAAATTACTATAAAATAAAAAAAAACATACTTTAAAATTATATTATCTAATTGCAGATCATTTTTGATTTCCTGTACAGTGCACCAGCAACTGATACGGATGTTCATAGTTATTGTTGGTGTGTAATTAAAAGCATTTAAGTGATATCCAGGCTACTGAGGGAAGTCCTGGAACTACAAGCATACACCTAAGGGTGCTTTGTTCATAAACTGTATGTAAAAGATGGACATAGGTGCTACGGGAAGCACAAGCTGAGACTTTTAGGCATCGCCAGCTGTATCAAGAAAAAGACGAAGCTGGCTGTGGAGCATAATGAAGCATACCCCGCTTTATACTCCTGATTATTGATAATGATCATAAAATACAAAATGCGCTTCATGTTGTTTTCAGTTACATTTCAGAGTAGCTATTAAGCCCATAGAAGGAAAGTATTTACTGAGGTCACAGAGCAGGGGAGCCGATGACCCATGAACTCACAAACTTCTATACAGCCTGAAGTCTTTACCCCCCCCCCTTGCTGGTCATTAAAAAAGCAGCTTTAAGGTCCTTGAAAGTCCAGCATTGACTTTAGTTTTCAGACTCAGCCTGCATTTGTCTTTTATGTACATACAGTCTTTGTCTTCTTGAATGAAATGCCAGCTGCTGAAGGGTCATTGTTACTGGCGACACCTGGAGAGCACCTGCAGTTATTTTTCATGTCTCTGTGATTACACTTCCCAGCAACTAAAGCTTGACAGGTGAGCCACTAGAAAGCATCACGATAGACGATTGGCTGGTGCGTTCTCCTTTTTACGACACTGCAGCACCTGATTGGATGAACGCCACTCTGCCTGCTCTGTGATTTTTAAAATAAAACCAAAATGCTGGATGAAGTGCAATTTACTGAGGTATAATCACTGCCTCTTATTTGCAGTGTGCACTGGTTTCTGCAGGTCTGGTTTGTTTAATTAATTTAGGATTAGGACACTATGACAAATGTAGACAGTGAGGGCCTTTTTAAAATAGTGTGTGTGTGTGTGTCGTGTCTGTGTGTGTGTTTGCGTGTTTGCCTTCCATGCAATTAATGGGTTAACAAGGTAATGCTGCATTTTTCCTTCTTGCTGCATTTTCACCCTCTGCGATGTCTGTTTTCTTTCCCACCTTCTTTATGGCATGGTGTGTGTCTGTGCGTGTGTGTGTGTGGGGCCTGTGCATGTGTCCTCCTACCTCCGTACCTGCCTGTCTGCCTGCCTACCTAGGGCGAGGGAATCACTATGCCTACTACGCCTATCGGCACCACGAAGGTAAAACTCCACCTCACCTCCCTGTGTGTGTGTGTGTGTGTGTGTGTGTGTGTGTGTGTCTGTTGAGGTCATCCGGGGGAAGCGCGTCTACCCCTGACCTCCCGATTTGGCCAACAGCAGTCAAACACATACCCCGCTACATGTTGTCGATGTGATTAAGGCACAAATGCTGCTCAGAGAGGTTAGGCAAAAGTAATAAAAAGAAATAATTTTATGTAAGAGCAATTATTAATTTCTGTGATGCAATTAAAGCTGTCAGTAATTGCTTAAATACATTTCAGGATATAAAGTTTGAATAGGAAATGGGATTTAACGTTAAATCCAGGCAGAGGGAAAACTATAACCTTTTTAAGACAGTTTAAAGAAGTTTGCGCTACGAAATGTAGCTGCGTATCCCTGTCGGCGCAGCACTCACAGGGAGAAATGCTGGAAATGGCGTTTGCACTCTAGATTCACTCCAGAAGTCTAAATCAAGCGTAATGCTACAGTCGCACTAGGAAAAACACCTGGAGGCTGCGGCAGAACCAAAATTGTTGCAACCGTGTGACATTGTGAAGCTGTTGCTTTTGGGAAAATGGTTACCTTGAAGACGGGGACGGTCAGTTGATGGGGATAAAATGGCAATAAGACTGAGTCAGTCTATCAGTGTGCAATTGAATGTTCAGGTTGGCAGTTACATGCAGTTTAACATACACATTGACTAATTACAAATAAATTCAATCAACCAAATATTTTAATCCACTAATATGCAAGCATGGCTCCCACTTAACTCAACTTAATTCAATAATCACATCTCCTAGATAAAAAGATAGTTTTAGCATCATTACTGTATTCAGACTAAAAATAATAGGTAACAAATGGTAATAACTAATAACAGCAATAACAGGACAATCACAATAATGACAGCAATAGCAAAACAGCAGCAAAACGTTACGATAGAAACAATTATGAATAAGATAGAAACAAAAACAGAAAAGGCATTAAAAAAAAATAAGAGTCCTCCTAATCTACAGAGTTCTGTGATGGTGTTAATGACGTGTAATCAAAAATCTTATGTTTGTGTAGGAACTCAGTTCACCCTGGTAGTTTTGTTATATTAGCCGCCTTTTGATGACAGTATTATTTTTTTTGTTTTTGATGGCCCACAGCATCCAATATTTGATCCCTGTTTCTTCAGTGAACTAATGTGCTGCTTTGCTTTTACTAAACCCCTGCTTACTAATATCAATAACTGCACCGCAGCCCCACCAAACACCCACACTCTGTGCCACATTAACAGTGTATAATGCACAGCTCTCCATATACCACTCTGTATTGACTCTGTGCTGTTGAAATGTTGAATATTCACTGTGATTTGAGTCGGGCTGTATGTGTGAGTTTGTGGAGTTGAACGTGAATGCTGTTTCTTTAAAATTTGATGTGAGTGCGGCCTCGCCTGCTGCTAAATCTGAGCCTGTGTGTGTGTGTGTGTGTGTGTGTGTGTGTGTGTGTGTTCAGACGGCTCTGACTCACGGGACAAACCAAAGCTGTACCGGCTTCAGCACAGCATCACTGAGGTCGGCTCAGACTGCACAGAGGACGGCGCCATCCAGGTAACCGCTCCATTAAAACCCCAAAAATTCAGACGGAAACTGTTTTTGAGTTGAACTGTAAAAGTAAAATCAAAGGTAGTCAAAAATAGCCAGTTATACCCTAGAACCCAGAGTGTTTAAGCTTCTAGGGAGGGGAGAAAGTGCACCGCTGCAACGGAAGACAGTCTGCTTCATTTTTCACAAAACCCAGAGCTTGAAGTGTGGTGATTATTTACTTTTCACAATCATTGGAAGCCAAATTTTCTGGTTATTCATCCAGCCCTGCTCGCTGGTTTCAGCCTGATGCTGCTCATGTAGCTGATGTATCTGCTGTTTGCCTCCAGCTGCTCGGTCCAGGGATCCTGCCCCACCACTGCAACCTCATGCACAGCGAAGGCATGGTGACCGTGACGCCACACGGCCCTGACGCAGACACGTTTGTGGACGGGCAGCGCATCACCGAGACAACGGTGCTGCGTTCGGGCTCCACCATCCAGTTCGGTTCTGCTCACGTCTTCAAGTTCGTGGACCCGATGTTCGACCAGGGAGGGAAGAGGGAGCCTGCCATTCCGAGGAGCAGGCACAAGTCTGGGTGAGGAAGAGAAAAAGGCTTTGTGGGCGTTCGAATGCAAAGTTTTCACCTCAAACTCATGGACAGCCATCCTTCTTGCTATCCCTCCTTCTTATCCTCTACACACATGGTTTCCCAACAGTAAAGAAAGAATAGGGTGTTATTGTAGATGAAGGGAGGATGAGGTTTGGAGTTGGCAGGCAGAGGCAGAGATGAAGGGGAAGAAAAGTGGGAGGAGGGAAGTCTGGGATGGAGAGAGCAAGGAAATGAGAGGAAGAGGTCTGGGGTTATGGCAGGCAGGCTGCCCTCTAATCTGATCAACATGCTGTTGGGTGTGGCCTCCTGCTTGCCGGAGTTTCACACACTAACAGGAGAAAGAAGGAGAGCATGCAAGATAAGAAGAGAAGGGAGAGTGTGAGAAAGTTGGGGATGAGTGAAAGAAAAGAGAAAGAGCTTAAAAAGCTTTAATGGATGACTAATACAGCGAGGAGGAGGGAAGTCTGTAAGTACCTAAAACACTAACTCACTACTGTGGGTGCATTTCTGCATGAATTGGTTCCTACAAATGATTTAACAAATTCTGGTTTCTCTGCTGTTTTTATCCTCAAGTTCATGAACATATTTAAAGTTGTTTACAGTAATTGTAGAGTGTAAAGTTGGCCTCTAATAAGCCTCACCTCGAAAGAAATAAACTTTTAAAGTATTTTGAAGTAAAATGAGCCCGACATTTTTGCTTAGTTGAAATTAATCCACCAGCCAGAGAGTGGTTTTTTTTTGTGTGTGTGTGTGTGTGTGTGTGTTTAAGAGCTGGTTTGTTGGGCTTGAGCAGTCGCTGAGCAAACACAAAATTATACATCGGTGCAGCGTTTTAAAAGAGAGCTAATCCTGTATTTAGTTGTGGGCTGCGACGGCTTTCACAACATGTTCCACAGAGGCTTTAATACAGTTTTGCATTCCAGTCAAAAACTCCCGTCAGGTGATTTTGATTAGTAACTTCAGTTAAAGAGGAAAACTTCAATTCGACTTTATTTATATCACATTTCATGCACACATGCAGCTCAGCTCAGTGCCCTACATGGCAACATCAAGAAGTGAACTTTTTTTTTTTTCTTTGAGTGGACTGAGCGTGAATGAAAACTAAGAAAGAGTTAGGGGGCAAATATTGACCCTAAATTTAGCTTTTTTGGGGTTTTCAAGTGTGAAAGGGGGAAATCTTCCTGCTTACTGCCACAAAATATCAGAAAATCAACACATAAACAAGAGGTGCATCAATATAATCTAATTTGTTTTCATTCCGATTTATATATTTTTTAAATCATTTTATTGTATTTTTGTTATCGATCAGTTCCCTTAAGGGACTTTTCCACTTGTCAGCTTAGTAGGAAGCTTTGGGAAATTATCTTACCAGAAATAAAAAGGCTGAGGAGTTATATTAAGACCAGGGATCATTTTTGTGCAGCTCAAATAAGAGTCTGAAGTTGTGGATGTGGATCCCTGTGGTTTTCTGGGCCGCTTTCCAGCGTCCTGCTGCACAAACACACGAGGATACCCAGTCCGGTCAAGCTGGGGACACATCACAATGTTTAGGCCGGTTACTGCAGTGGTTTGGTGAGGGGTTTTTTTTTTGGCTCCAGGATGTGGCAGCGGTTCAGATGATCTTGTAAGGGAATGAGCGTTCATTCCTTCGATAATCTGCAGTTTCTTAACTTCGTCGGTGAGTGAGAGAAAAGCGTGAACGAAACCAGCCAGAAGCCTTTAAAGGAGCCATAATCTGCATTCATGTTTATTGCGATTGCTCCTGTTATGAAAGGTTTTTGATGATAAATATTGTAAATAAAATGGCATCCAATCCTTCTGAAATAATCTCAGTACACACGGCACTGCAGATTTGCATTTTAAACAGTATTTTCATATTTTATATCAAAATTGATTGATTTGGTGGTAGTTGACAAAAGTGCAGCACATATGCTGAAGTAAAAAAAAAAAAAAAATCTATTTTCGTCACGCTTTCTAAAATCACATAAATACAAATTTTAAGCAGAGAAACGAGGCGAGTAGCATGAAGACAGTCAGAGGATGTGAGGTTAAGCGGTGGTGTGGTGTTTTGAACTTGAGGAAGGGCAGCTGGTGCTGGTGTGTCATCATACTGCACTGCTGAGAGCATTCAGTTGTAATCTAATGTGCTAAAAATACGTCTTCAGTTGTTAACTGTAGAACCGCAAACAGACAAAAGACGACGAAGCGCAGCAGCACTGGGCTCAGATTGCTGCCGTGTCCTCTGAAACGCGTCTGTTCAAAAAGGGAGCATTTCTTAACCTTTTTGAAGATAGATGGACGGCTGTAGAGACACCGTGATGTCACTCATTGGGTTTTTGGCTCCTCATTTTGCAGGGTTTTGGGTGAGTGAAGGAGGAAATGCAGCGTGGATGCTAGGGATGGTCTGCACAGCACAACAAGGCATATTATTAGTCAGATAGTTGCATTTACAGTGCCCCCAGAAGGCACCGCCAGTACAAACACTGGTGGAGGAATATCCATTTAATGACTGCAGTTAGCTAAGGTAAGGTCTAGCAGACATGCAGGGGAAGGGGCTCCTGTCAGTCAAAGCAGCCATGATGCTAACTCCAAGCACTAAAGGGGGAAACTATCCAAGGAGGCCCCTTTCAGGTGGCTGTTAGAGGAGCCTGCAGTCCTAGGCACATCAGCATTGTCTTCATTTTCCAGCTGTAGAGGTTGTGTGGCTTTGAGCCTGATTCACCTGACTATCTGGTTTCTGAGATCACATGACACTTGTATATAAGCTTAAGGAAAGTAATTAATTACCAGACTACAACGAGGAACCAGCTTGTTAAAAAGATGTTAAAACAATCAAATTTCAAAGGCTGAACTCATCAGCATTGTCCCCTCCAGAAGGATTTTCTTTTCTTGTTACTGTTGTTACTTTGTGTTTACTGTAGTATCATGTCTCAATTATATCGCTGTGCACTAGATTTAAGAAGAAATATAGTTTAAGAAAGAAACACAAAAGCAGTGAGGTTTCTCCTTGTCAGTGTAGTTGTGCTGTTAATGGTTTAACCTACTTTGGCTGCTTTTGTTTATTGTGTATGTGACGGAGATCTCCCTGTCGTGACGCACAGCGCTGATGCTTTGTGTGTGTCTGTGTAGTGCTCTTTATTTGACATTGATGCCTTGCTGTCACATGGGTTGTGAAAAACACAGCCCTGTCTTTTTAAACCCGACTGCTGTCACACTCGGTGTCATTCTCACACACACACACACACACACACACACACACAGACACGTCCTGGCTCTGCTGTATGTCAGGACTCGTGGCGTGGCGTCTCTATAGCTAATTAGGCTGTTATGTAAGTGTGTGTGTGCATAAAACGAGCTATCTGTGTGCAAATATCAGCGAGTCATTATTTCACTGCCTCTCTCATCCATCTCTCTCCTCCCTGACTGTGAGTTAGATAAGTGAGTGTGTGTGTGTGTGTGTGTGTGTGTGTGTGCGTGTGCGTGTCTGGATTAAGTCTGAGCTCTTGTCGATGTCAGTAATGAAAAGTCAGCTGTGGAGAGCGCAGTTCGTCATCTGAACTGCTGAATGTCTGTGTCTCTTCTGAAGCAGCGTACCAGAAACCACCTTTGACCTTCACGGAGACGTCCACAGTGGAGCAGCCCTGCCTACCAGCAAGGTAACACACACACACACACACACTCTCATTTTTATCTATATACTTTATTCCATTAAAATACTGTGCTCAAACACGTAAACAGTACTTTTATGTTGGCACCGATTGAATCTGTCAGATTGGCTCAAAGTAAGGCATCTTTTTTTTTTTAAAACGCCTATTGTGTTTTCCTTATTTACTGTATATTAAACATGGTTTCAAATAATGCCGTCCGTGTATGTACACACGATCACTGTAAAAAGCTCAGACTTCGAGCTGCTGTAAATGGTCCATTTTAGCCTTTTTTTCCTGCTCTGCATGATGCAGATCTCCCTGCCATTTCAGCCACCTGTTTGCAGGGGGAAGCCAATCAGAAGAAAGTTGGCTCAAAAAGAGGCTAGCTAAAATGGCTCGTTTCTGAGAGAAGAGGGATCGCACTAAGGCCCAGCATGAGATAAATAAGGATTATTTTGAGTCGCGAATCATGTAAAGCTACTTTAATATTGGCTTAAATATTGGCTTTTACTGAAATTCAATTTGGATATTTTTTTAAAATTGTTACTGATCAATAAAAACAGCAGAATGTGGGGTTTGAACTCTTTTTTCAGTTTCTGAAGCACGGTATGCCAAGAAAAGTTTGAGAACCACTGGCTTAAAGGATTTAGATACGGCAGGCTGCACCGAGGCTGCAGTATGAGATAAATCAAGAGCGTTTTGAACTATCAGTCACGCTAGTCGTCAGGTCTACAGATAAAAATATGAAGCTGTTGTTATTGTTGTAAATTATGCATAACAATGGTTTTCAAATTTCAGTTCAGTTCAAATATTATTTATATGGTGCCAAATCACTAACAATCGTCTCTAGGTGTCAAAGGTAAAGACTGTGCGCATATTATGGATGGATACTCTAGAAACTCAGCAATCTTCCATGAGAAAGCAGTTGGTGACAGCGAGGGGGAAAAAAACATCTCTCTCAACAGCGAGAAACCTCTGGCAGAAACCAGACTTCATGATGAAAGCCATCCGCTGTGACTGGTTGGCAGGGAAATCTACAGCATCAGCTGGGATCTCTGTGCGGGCCCAGTTTGATGTGTTAGCATCCGTATCGGGAGAGAAAACATTAGATTCCAGGTTTTTTAGTTAGTCATGTGTAATTCACATTGATGTGTACAGGCCTGAAAATAATTACCTCTTATGTTGGTTATCAGTATTGCTTTTAGATTGTGTTTTTATCAGACATTTATCCTCCCAAAAGTTCAATGAATGCAGCACATCCTCTGCAGGTGAATCATTTGACTAACTGGAACAGCTCTAGATATTGGGAAAAACTAATTAAAAAATGCATGAAGCGCCATACAAAGAAACAGAAATCTGATGAAAAGTGGGAAAATTATTGTCACGTTGCTTTTGCTGCTTGTTAGTAGTTCTGCCAGCGACTGGAGCCCAAGTAACCATGGTCAGTGTTCCCAGACTAAACTCCATGAGACCATCACCGAGGCCTCGTATGGCTGTAGTCAGCATCCCCGCATTAAAGTAAGGGATTAACTGCAGCACGTTAAGTTTAATTGAAGCTGCTTTTTTTTTCCTTCTGTGTGTTTTTCAGAGCTCAGGAAAGCTGGAGATGGAGAGAGGAATGGTCAAACCCATGATCAGAGGAGAGCAGCAGGACAGCAGGTCAGACACTGTTTCCCCGTGCTTATCCCTACTCTCCCATCTGTGTCTTCGCGCCTCACGGTTGGATTTTGTCTCATCAGATCTCAGGACATTTCAGCAGACAGATCGGAGCTGACTCTTCCAGCCAGCATCGAGTTCAGAGACAACTGTGAGTATTCGTGCATCGCTTTCTGCCTCTTTTTATTCACCTCGCTGTGTCAGTGACCGTCAATAGCTGGAAAATATCGAACCCTTTCAGTTCCTGTTGTAATGCACTGGACCGATGGTCTTGACCCGACCGCGCTGGAAGTAGTGCTGCTCAATAAATCTGTCGCGGTTAGTGTAGGTAGTTCAGGGGCTTTTCACACTTTCCTGTCACCTCACTGACCTGCAGTGATGAAAGTCTGAAAGCCGTTATAATCATCAAAATCATATTTGATGCTGCGGCACAAAGTCAAGCACGTTCTCAGGGGTTGGCGGACTCCATCTCGGTTGCCCCTAAGCGGATCCTGTTTTTGATATTCGTGAACAGGACATGTAGGTGCAGCTGGGGTGAGGAGGTTGTCCATTTTGGGAACCTCAGAATAGCATCGCTGCTGATTGAAGATGATATATGTTGACTTTGTTGGCTTTGTCAGAGTGTGACCTTCAACATGCACTCGAGTGGTTTGCAGGTGAGCGTGAATGTAATGAAAGTCGACACCTCCAATCTGAGACTGTGGTTCTCCGTTGGAGAACAGTGGAGTGCTCCCAGAAGGAATATGCAAACTCCACAGACTGGTTTCGAACCCAGTTAGTACGTTAACATGTCAGAATGCATCACGTAGATTGACGCTGATCTGGATGATTTTTATCTGTGTTTGAACTGTGCATTCCTGCATTAATAGTGTAATAAAATTAAAAATCTCCTTTTGTCCGCCTGCATGGAAGCAACCTCAGAGGAGGACTGAGTCGTCCTAATCCCTGGCATTTAATTTTCTAATATCTCTAGTGAATCCTTTTATTAGATGATTTCAGAGCTCTGTGCTGCTTTTGGATGTTAAATTCGTTATAATTGAGTTCCAGACAGCAGTGAAAGGTCTCGTTTCCCACGCTTTTTGCAGCCAGGAGCCCTTCGAGCTGTTTGCTTTGTCTTCATAACGCTTCTGTTTATTGACTCTTCTGCTGCTGCGGGCCTGAGCACGTCTGTGTGCATGCTCCGGTTGTGCTAGAATATATTTGGCATTGTGTGTATGAGATCATCTGTTTTTCCAGGCAAAAGATGGTTTTTGGTCACAAAGTGGTGGAGAGTCTCATACCCACAGTGCAGTGGGAGGAACGGCATACTGTAAGAGGCAGAAAAGGTGCAGTTCTCTCATCTTCAGGTTTTTCATAGGGCGTGTTGTAGCTGCAGCTGCAACCAGTTTGGCATCAAATTGAAACAACTGAAACAAATCAAACTCTAAAGTGAGGCAGCTGGTTTTACTGGTGTTTCTAACGTGACACACATGTGCAGCCACGTCCTGCACCACCAGAGTGACTGATGCAAAATGCTTCTCATAGCTCGCAGTCTGTGTGGGCCGACACTCTCAATGCACTCATTTCTGATAAAGGATGATAATATATGAAAAGTCTGCGGATCTATTAATTACTGTTATCACTGGAAGTGGGCAGGATCAGGCGTAATGATGGTGGTAGAACTATTACTACATAATTTTAAAAAAACAAACAAAACTGAAGTTTCTGGGTGATTGTTTAAACTGTAGATTTATTAATTAAGCACATGAAATCTGCCACTAAAACTATCCCAACACAAAGGATTCATTGACTTTATTATTGTGTGTCCATCCAGCTGAAGACACCTTCCTCTCTGCCATCATCAACTACACCAACAGCTCCACAGTTCACTTCAAGCTCTCGCCCACTTATGTCCTGTACATGGCCTGCCGCTACGTCCTGTCGCCCACATACCGGCCTGACATGTCGCCTTCAGAGAGGACGCACAAGGTCATCGCCATCGTCAACAAGATGGTGAGCATGATGGAAGGAGTCATCCAGGTCAGTAACACCTCTCTTAAAACTCTTTTGTTGTGTTTTCGAAAGGAATCGAACCCCATCGATTAATTTGCACATCACCTCGTTCTCGTTGGCCGCAGTGCTGCTCCTGCTTTTGTCGAAATGCGGACATTAGGTGGCGTTAAGTCGCCACCTTAATGGTGTTCTTACAAACTACATTTGTAGTTGTTGTAAGGTGTGTATGTGTGAGCTTGTTTCTAGCAGCTTTTTTCCTCATGCTTCAGTCATGATTCCTTCACAGAATCGGCTTCAGTGTTCACATGTCGTATGAACTGATTCGGACGTGCACCACGGATCAAACAGCTTCAGGTCCTAAAGAGGTTTTTCAAAATCAGTTTAGCATAGAAGGTGTATAAAGGACGAAAGAAAATTCTAACAGGACGAAACGCACAATGAAGAAAATGCAAAGAGAGAAACCTCTGATCCTGGATCAGAAATGCTGGAAATAAGGAGAATTAAAAAGCACCAAATGTGGACCCACACTTTGAGGGGAAAAATAAACACACAAACACCTCCAAGTATCCAGTAACCCTCAGATATTTATTTCCGCTTTTATTTGTTTAGCCTAAAGCAAGCTATTCATTGTCTTTGGCATGCAGCAAAGTTATGAAAGAAAGCACAAACGACACACATGCACACACAGACTGCAAGACTTGGATCTATTTCAGTCTGTGTAGGAGTTTTATAGAGTTTCAGGAAAACTATCTTTAGCTGCTGGCTGAGGAATGTAGGAAGCTAAACTGCATCTGTGTGTGTGTGTGTGTGTGTGGAGGTTAGTCACTACATATAAACGAGACACTAATCCAGCAGATCAGAATATTTTTGGAGCATTTCTGGGAAGTTTAGTCCTTGCAAAACTCATCAGTAACAATCCTGGCACGCCTAATATTGAATCCCTGTTACTGTACAGTTATAATAAAGTGTGCTTCAAACACATTTTTACGAGTATTTTATTTTAAAAAATAGGAAGTGTTCTGTTGTTCACCTTGTTCAATCTTGTAATGTTTTCTTTAACAGATTTTTTTCCCAGCTGAAATCCATCAGTTCATTTTCATTGAGGATGGCTTTACATTGTAAACCACGATCATGCGTGTGTGTGTGTGTGTGTCAAAGTGTACGTGTGTGTCACATAGCTGTCCATACTGTAGCCGTTGACGTGTTTTCTCTCTGTCCTGTGAACGTGTCCTCCTCTTCCTCCTCTTCCTTTCATCCAGGAGATTGCTGAAGGGGATCAGGTAGGATAGCACATCATGATACGGCTGCTAAAGACTCATCTACCTCTCTCTCCCCCACTCTGACTGCCTCGCTCTCTCATTTTCTTGGGGTGGGTGATGTGGGTAAAATAAGGTGCACAGTGCATCTTATTTTCTACTATTAAGTACACCTAAAACTTTACACCTAAGTGCTTTTATTATATGTTCTACAGTTTTCAGGAGCATTTTTAAGGAACATATTGCAGAGGAAATAAAGAGGATTGCTGGATTCTAGTACTGTAGCTTGTTCTTAGGTCGCACATGAGGAACCTTTCAATTCAAGCTAGGGAAGGTAAAGCTTCTGTAAATGTGCTGACTCCAAATTACAATAGAATCGTAGTTTTATTCATTTTTAAGCAAAGAAAGTTGTGAGTCCAGTCGATTTGAAAAAGGGCAGCAGAAGAAATGGTAGCTGGAAATGTGCAGGAGGACAACAATGTTTCCGAACGGGCCAGACACCGCCATCGTGAGCCGCATCAACTCAACGTGTGGTTATATTTCTAGGGAGGTGCACGTCAGGGTGTGGTGTAGGGCTTCAGAAGGGTTTGTGCTTACCTGCAGTGTAGATCTTAATCAGAAGCATAAATCCCACTTAACCTTGTCTCTAATGTGTACATCAGAGGTGTCACGCTGACTTAAGTTAATGGACTGCATACAGGCTGCACCATTAAAACTGCTGCTTAATGACCAAGCTTACTCTTAATGTAAAGAAGTACAATTAAGTGCTCATATTTAACAAACTGAGAGAACTCAAACATGCCTGTTTATCAGTTTATCTTACGTGTGTCACAGATTACTGTGGAGCTCCAAAAATGCCAAAGCTTCACGATGACTTTATTGGAACGAAGTTGTTTTACAGTTTGTCAAGATTTAGAAATACTTTTAGATTTATATAAATGTTCGTGTTTGTTTCCAGCGGGCCTTTGGTGGGCCTATCTAGCGCCCTCGCTGGACCTTTAGCACCCACGGTGCAGTTTATAATTTTCACGTTTCTCACAGTGCGCTAAACGTGGTTCTCATCATCGGTACTAAACAAACAAATAAGTTGTTGCTTGTGTTGTAAATGTGCCTCTATAATCTGCACAAAGGGTGGATTATTATTTATTTTTTGTTTGTTTTTTGTTTTGTCTTTTCCTGCGCTGCAGTCAGCTGATTTCAGTTTGGGTGCAGGATATGGAAATGCGGACATTAGTCGAACTTTTATTGCACAGAAGGACGTGAACCCGGTGGCTAAAGGCTTAAACGCTGGGAGCTCTCTTCATTGAGGGGGGGGGAACTGAGGCAGATAACATTTAAGCACTGATGTAAAATCACATCGCCAACCTCATCAACCCCCCAGCTTTCTTCTGTTAATCTTTGCCCCTACTTCTCTCTCCCCGTCCTCCTCTCTTCTTCTTTCTCTCTCTTTTTCTGTGCTTTTTTTTTTTTTTTGGACCAGCCCTTCATTGTTGCTGCTGCTTCTTTTTCTCCATTCTAACAGAGATGATGTAAAATACCGCTATAATAATGCATCCTACCCACAGCTGGAAAACTAAGCAACAACAGCAACATCAACCTGACTAATTCCATTCAGCTTCCTGGACCTGCCTGGTACTAAAAATGCCAAACCAAAAACAAACAAACCCCAAAACAGAGTAAAACCAAAGCATCCAGTCCTCTCCATCACAGCTTCATCTTTAACTCTGGCATCTTTTTTTTTTTTCTTCGTGTGTGTGATGTCACGTCTTGCTTCTTCTACTCGACAGTGTGGATGAGAGACAAGTCGCTTCCCTCAGACCCGCTCCACCTCGTCCGCTTCATTTGTCTGTTTGGATGTTCATTTAACGTGTTCAGCCATCCATCTGTGTTTCATTGTGGATGCACTTGGCTCCGTCTCTCATTGTCTGGCTGTTCTGAATGAAGGGATTTTTTATATTTTATTTTATTTATTTTTTCTTTGTTCTGTTTAATTTGTTTTTCAAAGGCGGGGATAGATGAGTGCAAGGGACCGAGCTTTGCACAATCCTCCCTCCCTCTCTCTCTCTCTCTGAGCGGTGGGGATTTTAACCAATCAGCTCCTCGGACATCGGTGAGCAGAGCCGGCTGGTGTCTGCTGACCTGATGAATGGGAGGGGAAAAGGAGAGGTCACTCTTGTGTAAAACTGTAAAATATCAGAGAGCTCGTGGCATTTTGTTTGTCTTTACTGATCTGACAGTGATGACCGCTCTTCTTCTCGACACCGGGTTGGCTTAGAGGGAGGGCTGGGCGAGGCATGAGTCTATCCCTTAAGTAACAGCTGCTCCTTCTGGCTGCCACTTGAACAGAAACCCCTCTGTCTTCCTCTCTTCTTCTTTTATTTTCTTTTGTTTTTTGTTTTTAACCCTTCAGGCTCTCCTGGATCCTGCTGCTCTAACAACTTCCTCCATGTGTTTTTCTTTTCTCTCTCGTGTGTGTGTGTGTGTGTGTGTGTGTGTGTGTGTGGCTGTGATTGGTGCATTGCAGAAGCAGAAGAATATCGCAGGAGCCCTGGCCTTCTGGATGGCCAACGCCTCCGAGCTGCTCAATTTCATCAAACAGGATCGAGACCTCAGTCGCGTCACGCTGGATGCCCAGGACATCCTCGCCCATCTGGTCCAGATGGCCTTCAAGTCAGTCTGTGTGTGGTTGTGGATGTGTTGCCCGTGGGTGTAGCTCATAGACTGTATATAAAAGATGGATATAGTCCATGTGACGTTGCCCATAGGTTAATGAAGTCCCCTCGTGAAGCATCAAGCTGAATGTTTTTATTGATGAGTTGGTTTATCCTACTTAGTGACTCTTAGTAAGATAAGCCAACGTAAATAAGAGTCTTTTATATGCACTCCGAGGTGTACTTTAAAGAATGTAATGATACTCACTGAGAATTTAAACTTTCTCAGTGATGCGTTTAGGGAAAATATATAAACACATGAATGTAAAAAATAAGGTCAGGTGGTGACATTTAATGTGAACAGTGATGAACAAGCTCTAATGTGTGGCTGCAGGTACCTGGTCCACTGTCTTCAGGCTGATCTGAACAACTACATGCCTGCCTTCCTGGATGACCCCGAGGAACATAATCCACAGAGACCAAAGATCGGTAATGCACAAACACACAGCCACACGTAGCATCCAAGGCCGGTTATGGTTTACAACTATGGTGTTCAGCCCCTTAAAAATGAACACATGTCCATGTGGGAATCGTGGAACTAGAGAAGCAGAGCAGGAGGTTTTTCTGGTAAAACTTTTATACTTCCAAGATGAATACTTGTAGATGACCCTGATGATGGCCTTAAGCAGTGAAATTGTTTAAATACACACTTTACTACAATACAACAAACAGAGTCTTGACCTCTTTACG
>JAMQGT020005571.1:0-27668 GCA_024447675.2 Pterophyllum scalare
GTTGTGTGACCTAGGTTAAAGTTTGGTATTGCTCAACAATATCTGAAAATCATGTCCTTAAGAAATAAGAGAAAATCCAGTAAAGAACACACGACCTGAGAGATCAGAAAAGATCCTAATTTCCAAAATTTTCAATTCAAATTGTCGTCAGTATGTATCAGGAAAGAGTGTTTACAGCCATCTATAACACACAGTGGAGGCTCTGTCATGATTTGGGGGTGTATGTTGTTGTTGCCGGGGGTGCTGTGAAATCTTGTCAATATTGATGGAACCTGAACACAGAAAAACAAACGAAATGGATCTCGGCCTCCCAGAGCCCGGACTTCAACTTTTAATGAAGCAGTCCTTCAAGAAGATCTGCAGAACTATTCCTGAAGACTTAAAGAAATTAAAAGAAAACTTGCCTAAGAAACTGAGACCTTTATTCTTCAGACTGGGTTGAAGAATAATTGGTCATACCAAATTACTGACTTTCAGCAAGCTTGTTGGACTTGTACAAACTCTTATCTACTGTATTTCTTGTATACTTGCATGTTTCATTCAATCACTGCACCTATTTCCCATTTTTCCAAAATATAAAGGAGGGGTGGCTCAAGACTTTAGCACAGTACTGTACATGAACCCATTTCCCCTGCTATGGAGTGAACAGAGGAAGACAGACAGGTGCAGAGCAGAGAGTCCCATCATTACATGCTTAGCAGCTTTGTGGACAGCTGGAAGCCTTACTTCAGCCCAAGTTGAATTCTATCCTGACATTCAAAGAGTATAAAAGCTTTGACAGGAGTAGCTTTTCAAATGTGACCTGATTGCTGAGAGCAAATGTTCTGTTATTAACTGCTCTTCTGCACGTGCTGATAAATGAAGTCAAGCACAGAGGACATCAGACCCGTCACGTTTCTTTCTCTATAGGACAGAACAGGAATTGAACACAGCGGTTAAAGAAATGTCAGAGGACAGATGTTTTTATTTTTCTCCCACAATATTCAATAACTTCAATTATTTGGAATGCCTTTTAAAAACTCAGTAAAATATTTCACACATCATCACAAATTCCATTTTTAATATACGTTATCAAATTTGTTTACAAAGTATGATTCATTAATGTGTTAATCACATTACATATTTTAACATAACCATTATATTTTATGTTCTTCTAGATATACTTGTAAATCCTTTTTCAACAAATGAGCAGTAGTGGGAATTTATTTTATAATTCAGACAAATTAATCACTATCAGTATTTTTGGATCACAAATACTTTAAAATTTTAAAATGCAGTGGTGTGCAGTGACCTTTACAGACACCACACACACACGCACACGCACACGCACGCACACACACACACACACACACACACACACACACACACACACACACAAACAACTTTTTTCACTGTTTAACAAGGCAAATTGGACCAGATTAAAACAAACAAAAATAAGTAATAAAGCAATCTGAATACTCTTCGCTACACACAAAACTGTATCGTTCACAAAGTCTACAGATTGACTGGGGAGGCATATCCATGGAAGGATGCAGGCACCAGTAGCACCCTCTGGGGCATTAACATTACTGCTGAAGATGTTTAAGGCTCAGTTCCTTTCAAACATTTCATACTCACTTAATTTACAGGAATGCATCATGTCCTATAAAATCATATGTTTGTAGTGAGGACCATTTAGATCTGGAAAAAAACAACTATTAATGAGCTTGGAAAAAACAAAACCTAAATTTGGACTTTTATAAAAAAGAATATTAAAATATATTAGTAACAAAAACAATCACAGCTGATGATAAAACACAGAAGCTTGTCTATTTGCTAATGTTAGCTTTGCCAGCAGTTTGTCTAGCATGCTAATTTCCCATCAGTCTAAAAACCAGATAAATCTCTGGTCAAAAAAACAGGTTCATCCACAGTGAGCATGCACAAACTACCAGAAAAAGCTGCTGGCCTCTTAGCTTGGGTTCCACTTTGGAATAATACTGCTTACAGTTGATCTTGAAATATCTAGGAGGGAAGAAAATTCACAAACAGATGTGTTGCAATCGTATAGTACCTAGTCTCCTGTCTGTCTTCACCACCTGTGTCTTGTTTTTTCCCCAGCTGTTTCCCACTTCCCCTGCAGATTCAGCCAAATTAACTCAAATGCTTTGCTCTTTGAAATTGTTATGGATCTTTATTTAGTTTAATTCATTTTGTAACAGTCTACTAAAAGGTTTGCCTTTTATTTATTGTAACTCTGCATCTTGCATTTGTCTGGATGATGTACTCTGATTAAAAGTGTTCCTTCTTGTTTTTTGAGCAGTGTATCTTTAGATAATGCAAAATGGTTAATGGCTGCTTTGGCTTAAATATAAAACTTCTTAGTGTCACAATATAGGCTATCCATAGGCTCTGGATGTTGTAGGGCTGTCTTGGTTGACATGCCTCTGCAACATCGTGTGGAGATTTGGGGTGGTACCACTGGAATGGAAGACTGGGATGGTGGTTCCCATCTTTAAGCAGAAAGACCAGAGGGTGTGCTCCAACTATCAGGGGACCACACTTCTCAGCCTCCCCGGTAAGGTTCAAGAGGAACAATGCAGTTTTTGTCCTGGTCGCGGAACAATGGACCAGCTCTTCGTCCTCTTGAGGATATTTGAGTGTGCGTGAGAGTTTGCCCATCCAGCCTACATGTGTTTTGTGGACTTGGAGAAGGCATTTGACCGCATCCCTTGTATCCTGTGGGGGGTGCTGCAGGAGTACTCTGGCCCACCCATTGTACTGGGTGAAGGATATGAGTTTTTATGAAGTTCCAAATATACTCATGGTATATGTTTGCTTCTATCATCTATACATTTAGTTGCCTGAGAAATTTTGTCTTAGACTAGAAAATAAACATAACTGATTAAATGCCACAAAAGCTCATAATGTTTGGTGTCATCAGGAAGTGGGTGTTCTCACTGGGGAACAGTTAAGACTACACAATGATAGAATGGAGACTCCGAGGTCATCTCAACACCCTGCTGCTGAAATTCTCTGTTTTCCACATTTCTTGTTTTGTATATGATGTAACCAAGATTGATAAGCTGTGACTATATGAAACCCTGAGTTGTAAAGGAGGAGGCCAGTCCTTCATGTCATATTCAGTACCATACTGGGTGTGCTGTGCAGTTCTGACCCAGATTAATCTGTAAACTGTTTGAAAATGGCTTAATTAAATTTAATAACTGAACTCCTTATTCCGTTGTTTTGCCTCATTCCTGTTTGATGAACGAACACGCAGAAATATAAAAGGTTTAAGCAGCAGCTCTTTTTTTTTCTAAATTTCTTCATGGGCCATATAGTTCCTGTACAACTGCAGTGACAGGTTGGTCCGTATTGTTAAGTTGGACTCGTATTCTGTGGGTGTTGGACTTCACCTGGGCTGCTCTTTGTCACCAATTTTGTTCATAATTTTTATGGACAGAATTTCTAGGAGTAGCCAAGTTGCAGAAGGCTTCCACAATGTTGGCCTCAGAATCTCATCTCTGCTTTTTGCGGATGATGCGGTCTTGTTGGCTTCAAAGCAGCACAAAGCAGCTGGCATGAGAATTAGCACCTCTAAGTCTGCGAATGCTGCACTGATTTGATGTGGTAAATATATATATATATATATATATATATATATATATATATATATATATATATATATATATATATATATATATATTATCAGAATTCATTCAAAACTAGAGAGCTATCATGTTTACAGACAGAATGACACACAGACACCAACAATAATCAACATGCACGACGAAGGAAAGAATATTTTGTTTCAAAGTTCTTTTTGAAAAAACAAACGGAAGGAAAAAAAACTCCAAAACCCCCTAAAAGTTAGTTCACAGACAGATGTGGGCTATTTCTTTTTTCCCAGATGAGGTGGGTTGAAGTTCTGGAGATGTTTCTAAGAGTGGTATTTATATTTGGAAACTTTTTCTGTCAACCAACAACATGTGGTCAAATAAAGTATCAATTCAAACAAAACAGCCATTGTTAGAGTGTAAAAACAAAGCAAATATATCAGAATTTTCCACTGCAACTTTTTGTGAAATTGGTTTGTGTCATTTTCATTAATTACCATTAGAAAAAGCAACTAAACTTTTTAAAACAGTTTTCAAGGTTTGGTCAAAGGAACTGAATGCAGCAGATGAAATTTAATTTATTAAGTCCCACGATAACACTTAGTTCAAGAGCGTTTCATTATTTATTTCTTGCTCTTCAATAAGCTAGTCAAGTCTCCATTGACAAGATAATGCTAATGATAGTGATGATTTTGTGTGTGTGTGTGTGTGTGTGTGTGTAGCTTTGTGACACACTGAGGGAACTGTTATGACATGCCCGTTGCTATAGAAACCTCTGGGTGGGGCTATCTGTCAAGAATCATGTCTGCCCCCTGAGGAACACATGAGCAGAGTTGTTTTCCTCTGTGTGTGTGTGTGTGTGTGTGTGTGTGTGTGTGTGTGTGTGTGTGCGCGCGCGAGTGTGTGTGTGTTTGAGTGCATGCACACATATGTTTGGCTCTGCTCAAACACAGCAGGGACTCTTGGATTCCCTTTGTGTGTCAGTTCAGCCCCCAGGGGCCTGAAGGAAAACAACTGTACTCACCAGCTAAATGATGACAAACAGTGTTTGGGAGACTGATTGTGTGTGTCTGTATCTGTATATGCATGTAGGAGAGAAACAGATATCAGCAGCTGCAATCCTGGCTGTTCTCCCCATCAACAGACCTGAAGAGACAATTCTGAAAAGGTTCTGAAAATTCTTGGAGCACTGTGCATTCCTGGAAAAATGATACCAAATATGTTTACATTCTACTTCTTTGCATTTCTTAAATGAAACTGAAGTTGGTGAAAGGTCTGGACTGCAGGCAGGCCAGTTCAGCATCAGGGCTCTTCTACTATGAAGCTTCTACTATTGTAATAGATGCAGTATGCGGTTTAGCCTTGTCCTGCTGAAATATGCAAGGCTTTCCCTGAAAGTGACATCATCTGGATGGGAGCATATGCTGCTGTAAAATATATATCTATATACCTTTCTGCATTGATGGTGCCTTTCCAGATGTGTAAGCTGCCAATTCCACAGGCAGAGATTCAGGTTTTTGAACTGAGTGCTGATAACAAGCTGGATCATCCCTCCCCTCTGTAGTCCAGAGGATGTGGATTGTGATGATCTGTGATCATGTGGCATTGTTTACATGTTACATTGATTCTCCTACCACTGAGTGTGTGTGTGTGTTGGCTGAGACAGGTTTGGATTGGATGATTGGATGGATAGCAGTCTTTTATCTTCCAGCTGACCGCCACCATCAGCCCTCTGCTTGACCCCTCTACACCCAACAAACAGCCACAACTGTTTGTGTGAGACTCCTGAACTGAAATCCTTGAGTGAACAGTGTGAGCCAAATTGCATTCCTGGTATCATTGTTGCAAGCCACAAGTTGTTTGTAAATAGAAAACAGTAAATACTTCTCCACTGAGCACTGCAGCAGCAGTAGGAGTGAGAAGCCATTTTTGTTACAACCTGTTTTCTCTTGTTTGTTGGTTTGCAGCTTAGGTTAGACAGTTTATCTTTTGGTTAGGGAAGGGTAGGAACATTAGGAACTTTTGTTTGTTGTTCACTTCTGAAGCAGATAAACTGCTGCTTAGCATCTTCAATTGTTTTGTGTTGCTGGCCTTTTCTTGGGAGTGGGGAGTCACCACCTCATGTTATGTTTAGGTAAATGGATTAGTGTGCTTTTTTTTAACTCATTTTCAGCACTCAAAGCACTTAGATACAACCTGTCTAATTCACCCAGTCACTCTTCCTACATCTAAATGCTTTCTAACATTCACATGCTGATGGATATATTGGGAGTAACTCAAGGTTCAGTATCCTGTGTGTGCAGGACCAAAGGATACTTTGGCATGCAGACTGGAGCAGCCAGGGATCAAACCACCAACGTTTCAATTAGTATATGATCTGCTCTATCTTCTGAGCCACAGCCACCCCAACATGTTTGTTCTTGTCATCATCTCAGGTAAGTTGAGCAAGTTTCCCATTGTTGCCTCTGCTTCTTTGATTGGTAGTTTTTTTCTTGTGTGTACTGTGGCAGTATGGAGTTTAAGTAGGAGGATTTTCTTATTTTATTATTGCCCATTTTTCACTGGTAATTGACTCCATTACAGGTAAATACCTCAGATCACTGGTTTCCTCTGCAAGTGGCTAGGCTTTCCCCATAGCCTCGGCAGCGTAGCCCTCTATGGAACAGTAACATTTGCAGCTCTCATTCAGCGGTCTCACAGAGGAGTTTAAGGTAGCACATGCAAGAGTAGCCATTCAATACAGGGATTCCTGAGATGAGAAAGTGTCAGAAAAAGGAGGGAATGGAAGGCAGACAAAGCAGACACTGTGGTGACTGGGACAGCAGGCTTTTGATACTTCCCAAAGACCCATATGAGTAAAGCCCGGGGGAAGGAGAGAAACCATCTGATTCAGGAAGAAGTCCAAGTCACTGAGGAAGAGCGAGCGTGCAGGATGGTAGGACTTAGGAAGCAGGGAGTATGGACAAAGTGGGAGTGCGTATCACAGCGTAAGATTACCTGGTCTGACATCATGCAAGCAGATTTCCATCGCATCCGCTTCTATGTCCAGGCTATCCATGATGTGCTTCCAAGTCCGGCCAGCCTCCATGTGTGGGGTAAGAGGGAGACTCCTGACTGCCTACTCTGGCTGGAAAAGGATCCTATTGGGTAGCTACCCTGAGGCCCTTGCGGAAGCAGGGCTGGAAGACTCACTATGAGCCAGTAGCGGTGGGATGTAGAGGCTTTGCAGGATATTCACTCTGCAAAGTCCTCAAGCGACTGGGCCTAACACGAATGGCTTAGGAGGCCAGTGCATCTGTGGGGGAAGCCACAGAGAAAGCCACGAGGTGACTGTAGATAAAGAGGTCTCAGTCATCATCCCCCAAGCCAGACTTGCTCCTCCTGTTATGTCTAGGTAACCCCCTAGACTGGGAATGTAACAGGACGGTTTCCAAAAAGGATTTCAAATTTTGATTCATTTGATCACAGAACAGTTTTCCACTTAGGGGTCATTCACAATTATCAACATTTTTCAAAACAACTCTTTTTCAGACACCCCCCAAAGTGTACAAAGAAAAATGTTGATCTTTTTTCATGACATTTAATTTCACCTGGTTCTTTGGTATTTTAATCTAACAGGAAGTATTAAAACATCCTGGTGTTGAAAAATGCTGGAAATTTTGGTATCAAATATGTTCTTTCCTATCTATTAAAACATTGTATTGTTGCACAAATAAACAGATATACCTATAAGTTAGAGTTTATAGGGTGCGATAAACTGATTTTAATTTTAATTTTAATGTGCTCTGCACTGCATGTATGCAAAATGTACATGCTGCCACACTGTATGTACACAGTGGCAGTGGAGCAATTTGTCATCTGAATGTTTTGTGTACATACAGCACTTGCACTGTGTCCCTACATACGCTATGACATTACCTGGATGTCGCTTTGGCACCAAGGGGGACACGCCCCACCTACCCTCCCCGGACCTCGATTCATCCTTTAGCGACTTATGGCAGCTTTTGAGACAGCCGACAGTGAGTTTTCAGTGAGCCAGCCACCAATCACCAGATTACCCACAAATATACGGGCCAGCATAGATGAAAACATGGCAGGAACATGTAGAATTAATGCACATACCATCTGAATAAAATCCATCATTGTTTTCTGCGGTTTACTGTGTATGGTTTCCATTTTTGATTTGGCTTTTTGGAACAATACTTCCACTTCCTTGTTGAATTTATCTCCAGCGGCTTTGGCTGCTTTCCACACCTGCTGCGCCGCACTCGCAGCCTGTTCCTGCCTAATATCGTCAGTAGAGCCTTTTTGTGAATCAATGATGGCCTATTTTAGAGAATTCAATGAGGCCTTTGAATTTATCTGCCAGACCGGAGGCCATATTGCTGCAGACCACTGTCTGCAGACTGGCTGTCTATCTGCAGAAGTTGTTGTACAACAGGTGTTTTGGCCATTCTTGCTTGTGCTGTTGTTAGTCCATCAGCTACCTGCGGAGAAGAGTGAAGTTCTTATATATATGAACTCCACTGTCACTCCCTTCCCTATTACAGCCCATTTGTCAGACGCACAGGTCATCTGCATCAAGTTACTGTTAGGATTTTGGAGGACTAATGGGAACACGTCTGCGGTGGGTGAAAACCGCCCTCCACTCGCTGTCCGAATGGAAACGTGCACGCAGACCATAAATTAAGTTTCAATTCCCCAGCTGTCTCCTCCTTCCTAATTAGCCATGTGTGTGTGTGTGTTTGTGTGTGTGTGTGTGTGTGTGTGTGTGTGTGTGTGTGTGTGTAGTCCTGTCTTTCCTCTGTCATGCTGGCTGTTTAAGCCATGTTTGCAAACATAGATGAAACTCTCTCTGCTCCCTTGTGTTTTTTTTTTGTCTTTTGTTTGGTTTGTTTATTTGTTTGTTTGTTTTTGTGGATTTTGTTTTTTCTTTGGATTATGTTTGATATTTAGATTTGAATCTTTAAGGTTGAATGGACACCCACAAAACTGGTACTGGTACTCAGGATGAGTTATTATCAGTTTGGTACACCCTTGAGTGTTTCTTTAGAGGCATTACAATATTTGAATTTGACCATTTGGTTGGTGTGAGACTAAAATGTTTTTAACTGAAGTCATCCGTGGTGCTAACTGGAAAATTTCAGATTTCTAACACACTAAACTGTGATGTGATAGCCTGTTTAGATCAACTCACTGATCAGACAGTATGTAAGATAAATTAATTATATTTTTTTTCAGATGATTTTTGTTTGTATTTTCTACTAAGAAATATTTTGCACTTGTTACCAGGGAATCCACAGCATATTTCTCAAGTGCAATTTTTTAAACTTGGTGTAAATTTTCAGTTGCCTGCATGTTAACCTCTGTGCAGTAAATGTCTGATAATTGATCGTTTTCTGTTTTTACATAAAATTATATTTGCAGGGTCATTGCTTGACTTCTACTACTAAATTATGGTTTCAAAAAGGCAAAAGGTAAATGAGCCCACTCACCACTTTAAACACATTTCGGATCTTGTTCTTACACATGGCATAGAAACTGAACATTTAACAGTATTCCCTGAAAACCCTCTTTTGTCTAATCATTTCTTAATAACATTTCAATTTACAATAATGGATTACACAGCAGTGGGAAATAAATTTCATTACAGTAGTAGTGCTTTTTCAGAGAGTGCTGTGACTTAGTATATGGATATAATTCCTCCTTTATTATCTGCTTTAACACCATGTGCAAACACAGCACAGAGCAGCTACCTAAACCCTACTCCCACAGAGGTCAATTATCTCATCAGCAGTTGTACATCCTCACTGCGTACGAATGTGGATACTGTGGCTCCTCTGAAAAAGAGCCTCAAATCAGGAGTGTGACTCCGTGGTATAACTCACAAACCTGCAGCTTAAATCAGATAACCCGTAAGCTGGAGAGGAAATGCCATCTTGCTAATTTAGAAGATCTTCATTTAGTCTGGAAAAAGAGTTGTTGCTCTATAAATGAACTCTCAATAAAGATAAAACATCTTACTATTCATCACTGATTTAGAAATAAGAACAACCTCAGGTTTCTTTTCACATGAGGTAATGGGGGGAGAGTGGAGAGTGGAGACAGCTGGGGAGAACAGGTGCACTGAATCTGACTATCAAGACCATCAAGGGAAGCAAAACTGAACACAAAGCTGAAACTGAAATATGATAGACTCCCCTGATCCAGCACAACAGTTACAGTAGGGCTGAACCTGAACCCTCCCTTAGTTAGACTGCAATTGGCTTAGGCTGCTGGGGGTTCCTATAATGCAGTGTTTCCTCTTCACTTACCTCTTTTCACTCTGCTTATTCTAATACACCACTCTACATTTCATCATTAGTTATTATACATCTCTGGCTCCCATCCACAGTGTGTCTTTTGTCCTGTCCCCTCACCCCAAACCAGTCATGGCAGATGGCTGCCCCTCCCTGAGCCTGGTTCTGCTGGAGGTTTCTTCCTGTTTAAAGGGAGTTTTTTCCTTCCCTCTGTCGCCAAGTGCTTGCTCATAGGGGGTCATTTGATTGTCTCTATTATTGTATGGGCTTGTGATTTGGAGCTATAGTAATGAAACTGAATTGAATTGAAGTAAGTAAACTATAACTACATGACTCTAGAGATTCGTCTATAGCAAAAAGCACCATCTAAGTATCAAAGTATCTGGAATATATTACATAAGAAAATAAAAATGTATAAAATTAAATCAGATTGTCACTGTTATCACTTTAATTCCATATGTATTTCTTCATAGTTTGGATATATTTAGTATTAATCTACAATACAGACTATTTTTTAATAATGACTGGTACTGTAGTCATGCATTTTTTTAATCAAAAATGTGTAGCTCCTCTAAAATAATGTCTACACAACTTAAATAATAAGTCTTAAAAATACATTTTAACCTGGGACTCTCATTGACACTATCAGAATTAAATATGTGTTGCATTAGGTTCCAGATTATTTCAGCTCATCAAACAAATATGCGCTTTATCAAAGAGAGCCTGGAGTATTCCTGCCTGGTTCTGAGCTGCTTTTGTGAATTTGCTTTTGTTATAAAATACATTTTGCTCTTAAGTTGTCCATTCTTTTACATGTATAAAGCTGATGAGTGCTACAAAGTTTTTTGTAAATGATTTAACATTTGTTTCACCTCTTTCTAAATATAATGTACCATAAAAGGACTTTTTTCAGTTCATGGAATTTTCAGTGATGTGCTGATACTGGTCCAGAACCAGTACTTTCGTTTTCTAGTTTTCTGGGATTTCTGAATTTGGTGTCTTGCCCACTTTGACATGAGAACTGTAGGATCAACCCATGCCCATCTGACTAGTGGACAGCTTCCTCTGCATTTTCTACTACCCATAAAAAAAAAGGATAGAAAAAAAATCTTTTTATTTTGAGCATTCTCTATCATAATAAATCTATTAAAAATTTCAATGCCTAAATTTGTTTATTTAGTTGCATTAAAATACCAGATTCCCAGGGCACTGAGATCCCAGTATCTAAGACACTCTGGATCAGCTGAAGCCCCACCACAACTTTTGTCTGTCAGTCTTCAGTAACCAGGGTGGGCTGATGTCTTCATCACCTCTTTGTCTATTGTAATGAGGTCTTCAGTGAAAGCCTCTTATTGAACCTCTCTCCCTCACTTTAGCCGGTTAGGGTAAGCCACAGGCATAGCAACAGTTGTATTAGACTGCTTTATACTCTCTGGAGTTGTTTATTGTTTGGCTTCCATACACCTAGAGAACCTCTTACGCTGCCAAAGGAACCTGTGAGCACAAGTACGTAATGGGTACCTGCCTTCTTTTCACATGACTCTCACACCAGTAAAGCTTCTTAATAAAACTCCCATTCAGCTTCAACTTAACTGAGTAATTGTTAGTTCAGCTCTGAAAAACTCGTATTGTTATCAATTCATGTAAAGTAAGATTTGTTTGCCAGTCTCTCCTGTTAACCACAAAACTTTTAAATGAAGTCAAAAGAACAAAAATAAATGGAGAGCCATTAAAAGCAGCTGCATAAATCATGAAAAGTTTTTTAAAAAAAAAACTCTAGAGAATGAATGACTCTAATTTGAGAACAGTTGTGAGTTATTTCCATTTGAACAGTAGTACCAGAAACTAGTTGAGGTTTCTGTGACTACTGTTCTCCAACTTCCCCAGTACAACAAACCAAGTGGATGCACCCAGCTGGTGGATTGTGGAAAGACTCCCTGAGTGTCAACAAAGGTGGGTTTGTGGCCAGTGAGTCCTCTTAAATTTGGTAAGTACCAAATCTTCAAGCTTGACTTGGCTGAAGGCATCCAGAACAGTGTGGCTCAGTGAACAGTCCATATTTATGAAGCCTTTTTAAAGCCAACACCAGTGTACTTGTGTTACTGTTACACAGACTGACCTTGACCCATTTTTCAGTTCACCTCTGCTGAAAACAACCTCATCAGACATCCCCTGTGTAACACCAGTATTCATTTTGTTAAGCTTTTACAGGCTGGGTTTTTCTCTTCCTGGCATGTAGTTCCCGTGACTCCAGAATTTCCAAGGATTTGGTGATTTTTAAATTTTTAATCTTTATTGCATATCCTCTCCTCCAGAATAAATCCCCTCCATTTTGTTAATAAAGTCTCCATCACAGTAATGAAGCCTTAAGTATGATTGTGTGTGTGTGTGTGTGTGTGTGTGTGTGTGTGTGTGTGTGTGTGTGTGTGTGTGTGCTCGCTTGCTGATGAAATACAGACTTATTTTCCTATTCAGGTGAGAAATATAGTAGCAACATTAATAAGTCACTGCTTGTTTATGACTGCACCTTTATCTGCACCTTTATTTCCAGTAAAGTGTTGCGTTGTCACTGAATAGGCTCAGGGTTGCTGGTGTGTATCTGCATGCTTGTGGAACTGTTTGTTAGTCGTCCGTGCTGGCTGCCGGTTGGTTTGAATTGGTTTGGTGTGTGAGACCCGCCCCACACAAGCCATTACATGTTCTTTGTGTGGGATTGTTAGAAATACAAAATCAAGATGATATGGATTCCTTGTCCCTGAGTGTTTTAACATTTAGCTCATATAGCAACAGTATTTGTCACATCAGAAAAAAATATGTTGTTATGAACAATAGCTGCACTTTATAAAGTTATGTTTAGTTCTAGCTGATTAATATTTGAAAACTGTTGTGTAGAAATGACAGTACATATGGTTGTCTGAGAGCTCCACTTGTCAGCACAACTAATCTGATGACAATGGGAGAATAATTATTTAACTCTTCATTATTAGTAGCCTGTGTTCTTATTGTATGGACACCAATAGCCTACATTACTGAAAGAAACATGACTGTGGAACGACATCAAAACTAAGTGCCACTTAAATTATTTCTAACTCTTAATGATGATTTAGCATCTATGTTTTCCTTGGATATCAGAGAGCCTCTCACTTTGAAAAGCTCTATCTGCAGATCATTGCTGCATGTTATATCTGCTTCTTTTCCACTTGCTTTTGTCTCTATCGCTACTGTAAAATTTTTACATAAAGCAAACATATCAAACTTTACTAGTACTGAAGCCAAAACACAAGAACAGATTTACAGTCCCCTCCATAAATGCACTGATTATTGCATTTCAATTTAAATGAATTGTTTTCACATTTAATTCAAGCTTTTTTTAGTGTATTTAGTGTCCAGTGGCTTAAACATTTGATGTTTTCATAATAAGCGTGAAACTGGGGTTTAATTAAAATTTTATACTTATATTCTTTAAGTGTTCATAACTTTTCTTTTGTTCACTCACTGACATAACTTTTATAGGGAGAGACTGTTGGATGATATTTACACAATTCACAATTGACAACTGGGACATGTAGGCCATCCATCCATCATCCATCCATCCATCCATGCATCCATCCATCCATCTATGCATCCATGCATCCATCCATCCATCCATCCATGCATCCATCCATCCATCTATGCATCCATGCATCCATCCATCCATCCATGCATCCATGCATCCATCCATCCATCCATGCATCCATCCATCCATCCATCCATGCATCCATCCATGCATCCATCCATCCATCCATGCATCCATGCATCCATCCATCCATCCATCCATTCATCCATCCACCAATGCATCCATCCATCCATCCATTTTCTTCCACATATACTGTATTAATTGCATAGTTTAAACAAATATGTTTCACCTCATAGTTACAAGCTTAGTCAAAGTGTTTATTCTTCTATTCAAAGCTCATGAGAGGACAGTAAACACTGGCACACTTTATTTGGGGTAACTGTTGATCCAAAGATGGTGTCAGGCATTCTTAGGATGTCCATAGTCAGCCAAAATACTTCAGTTAGCAGCACTGACAACCATTCAGTTTGTTAAGTCAGCGTTAAGCTCCCATCATTATGGGTCAAGCTGAACTCTTGACTGATCATCCCAACTGGAATTCTTTCCATTCTATCATTCATTCATCCACAGCAACAAACAAACTGAGCCCAAAACACTGTGGGTTTCAGGTAGTGAATCTCAGCTGCTCAATGGCCTCATAGACCTGCACTGAGGGTGTATTTTGATCCTTCTGCAGCCATATTGAGATGTAGTGAGCCGTATTAAGACGCAGGGATGGAGTATTGAAGCTGCATTGAGGAGCACTGAGGTTGAATTGAGATGTTTTGAGCCATATTTAAATTGTACTGAAGCCATATTATAGCTGTATTGAGATGTATCAGAGCAAAGCTAATTGAAGCTGAGCAGTAGAGAATGTCATGCTTTGTAGCTGGACGGGATTGTCTATGCTGCTGCAGCAAGCCATTGTGGTGTAAAGGGATCCTCCTTGCTATTGTGGTGTAAGGAGATTGTCCACAGTAGATGGCAAGAAAAGGAGAAAACCCATGAAGAGAAGGAACACTGTTCCTGTGTAAGTCTGTTCAGCTATGTGTTGGCTGTCTGAGCTATCTGTCCCAGTAGGAGAGCCAGGCTCAGATTAAATGCGTGTTGTGTGTGGCCCAGGCCAACCGCTCTATTTGATACATGGATCAGTTTGACCTCCACATTTGATGTGCAGAAATGCCTGACCCTTCTCTTGTCTTGAAGAAAAACTTCTAATACTGAGAGCAAAGGCCTTCAGTGGATTCCACTTAGGAGTTAGTGTGACACATGAAACTCTGCCTGATAATCACACCGTGGAGCCAAATGAGAGAGTTCAACATTTAGTGCTGAAGTTTTCCAAATATGTTGGTTTACTGTAGTCAGCATATCAAAATATCCCTAGGCAACAAACCCCAAAAAGCCCCTGAAGCATTTGTGTCCTGTAAGCACAGAATGTGAAAAAGGATTTGCCTCCTTCCAGTTTTTTGTATATTTTTCACAGTTAAATGTTTCAGATCATAAAACCAATTTAATGTAAATATATATTAAAATAACCCAAATAAATACAAAATACAGGTTTTAAATTATGATTCCATTTATTAAGGGGAAAAAAACTATCCAAACCAACCGATAATTATAATAATATAATTTCTCCCCTTATTAAATCATGAATTAACTGTGATCTTTTGGAAAGCTGAGTTTAATATCATTAGACACACTCAGGTCTGCTGAAGCAAGAAATCACTTAAATAGAAGCTGTCTGACAAAGTCAGGTAGACTAAAAGATCCCAAAAAGCAACACATCATGCTACGGTGAGAAACAAAGTCACTGACATCTATCGGTCTGGAAAGGGTTACAGAGCCATTATTAGACATTTGGATTTTAGTGACCCAAGGTGAGAACCATGAACAACAAATGGAGAAAACTTGGAACAATGAAGAACCTTCCCAGGAGTGGGTGGCATACCAAAATTACTGCAACAACGTTGCAAAATTAGTGCAACAACGACTTATCTAAGAGGTCACAAAAGAACCCAGAAAAGCATCTAAAAAACTGCAAGCCTCACTTGCTTCAGAGACGGGTCAAAAACAGCATCCATGGGAGAGCTCCGAGGAGAAAACCACTGCTGACCAAAAGGAACACAAAGGCTCATCTCACCTTTGCCAAAAACATCTTGATGATCACCATGACATTTGGGAAAATATTTTGTGAACTAATGAGACAAAAGCTAAACTTTTTGGAAGGTCTGAGTCCTGTTAAAGTTAACACAACACTTCATAAAAAGAACATCACACCAACAGTCAAACATGATGGTAGTGTGATGGTTTTATCCTTAAATATTGATTACATAGGAATTTTTGGTTTTCAATATCATCAAAATGAAGACAAAAAAGCTTGAAATATTTAACTTCATGTATAATACATATTGAGCATAGGAACAGTTACCTTTTGCAATTAGATCATGACAAAAAAATTTGTTCAATTTTAATGTGAATTATTATTATTAACTTTTATTAACCCTGAAAAGGATAAGCAGAAGAGAATTGATGGATGGGTGGATGGATGAAAAAAAGAAAGCATGTCGCATCTGAATACTTTTGTGAAGAAATTATTGCTTTTTGATTGTTAATAACAATAAAAAAAATTAAAACATACTTTTACTTAGCCTGTATGTACACTCCCAATTCCAAAAAGGTTTGGGTGATGTTTTTCATTTCATGAGGCACCAAATGTTTTCAATTAGTGAACGCTCTGGACTGCAGGCAGATCAGTTCAGCACCTGGACACTTCTAATACAAAGCCATGCTGTTGTAATTGATGCAGTATGTGGTTTAACATTGTCTCGAAACATACAAGGCATATGTTTTCTATTTTTATTTCTTAGTCTTGCCCACCCTAACTGGGAAATTCAAAAACCTGTTTTATTTGTTATTATCTATCGTCCACCTGGTCCTTACTCAGAGTTTCTGTCTTATTTCTCAGGCTTTTTATCTGATTTAGTGCTCAGTTCAGATAAAATCATTATAGTGGGTGATTTTAACATCCATGTAGATGCTGAAAATGACAGCCTCAACACTGCATTTAATCTATTATTAGATTAAATTGGCTTCTCTCAAAATGTAAAGGAGACCACCCACCACTTTAATCATACTCTGGATCTTGTCCTGACATATGGCATAGAAACTGAAGACCTAACAGTATTCCCTGAAAGCCCCCTCCTGTCTGATCAGTTCTTAGTAACATTTACATTTACTTTAATGGATTACACAGCAGTGGGGAATAAGTTTTATTACAGTAGAAGTCTTTGTGAAAGTGCTGTAACTAAGTTTAAGGATCTAATTCCTTCATTATTATGCTCTTCAGTGCCATGTGCCAACACAGTGCAGAGCAGCTACCTAAACTCTGCTCCCAGTGAGGTAGATTATCTCATCAATAGTTTTACATCCTCACTGCGTACGACTTTGGATACTGTGGCTCCTCTGAAAAGGAAAGCCTCAAATCAGAAGTGCCTGACTCCGTGGTATAATTCACAAACGCACAGCTTAAAGCAGATAACCCGTAAGCTGGAGAGGGAATGGCCTATTAGACTGTTCAAAGAAGTCTTTCCATTTAATCTTAAAAATGATCAATCTGTCTTTATTAGGTTGCTATGTACCACAGGCCTTCAAGGTGGCTGTATTTAAACCGCTACTTAAAAAGCCATCACTTGACCCAGCTGTCTTAGCTAATTATAGGCCAATCATTTCTTAGGCAGTATTATTAGAAAGCATTGCATCAAATTTCATTGTTATGCAGATGATACCCAGCTTTATCTATCCATGAAGCCAGATGACCCACATCAATTAGTTAAACTCCAGGAATGTCTTAAAGACATAAAGGCCTGGATGACCTCTAATTTCCTGCTTCTAAATTCAGATAAAACTGAAGTTCTTGTACTTGGCCTCAGAAATCATAGAAACATGGTGTCAAACCAGATACTTACTCTGGATGGCATTACCCTGGCCTCCAGTAACACTGTGAGAACTCTTGGAGTGATTTTTGACCAGGATATGTCCTTCAATGCACATATTAAACAAATACAGTGGGTACGGAAAAAATTCAGACCCCTTTAAAATTTTCACTCTTTGTGTCATTGCTGTCATGTAACGGCTGTGTGGCAGGCAGAAAGGAGGACCCCAACGCAGGATACGCCAGACGGAGGTAAAAATCTTAAACAGTTTTATTGCCTGACAGCAAGCACAAGGCAGGGCTGGACAGGACAAGAGGGACAAAAATGCAAAACCAAAAACACGCCAGAAAACAATGAAAAATGGACAGTGGCACACAGTATGGGAGACAAAGACAACGACATGACAACAGGCAGAAAAATCACAGGACTTAAATACACAGGAGGGCTAATGAGGTAGGTGGAAACAGGTGGGAACACAGGGGACACAAAAAATACTGACGAGACCAGGGGAAGCAAAACCGAACACAACAGACAGACACCAGACGACTATCAAAATAAAACAGGAAGACAGAAGGGGGAACCAAGACGCAGTCTTAACACTAGGAAACACAAGGATCTAGAAATAAACAGCCCTCAGCTGATTCAAATTGCTGCAGCTAGAGTACATACAGGGACTAGAAAGAGAGAGCAGATTTCTCCCATGTTGGCTTCTCTTCATTGGCTCCCTGTTAAATCCAGAACAGAATTTAAAATCCTTCTCCTCACGTACAAGGTCTTGAATAATCAGGCCCCATCTTATCTCAAAGACCTCATAGTTCCATATCACCCCAATAGAGCACTTCACTCTCAGACTGCTAGCTTACTTGTGGTTCCTAGGATACTTAAAAGTAGAATGGGAGGCAGAGCCTTCAGCTTTCAGGCCCCTCATCTGTGGAACCAGCTCCCAGCTTGGATTCGGGAGACAGACACCCTCTCTATTTTTAAGATTAGGCTTAAAACCTTCCTTTTTGATCAAGCTTATAGTTAGGGCTGGATCAGATGACCCTGAACCACCCCGTAGTTATGCTGATATAGGCCTAGGCTGCTGGGGGGGGGTTCCCATGATACACTTTTTCTTTTCACTCACCTTTTTTACTCTGTCTATACTTCACTCTGTGTTTAATCATTGGTTATTATTAATCTCTGGCTCTCTTCCACAGCATGTCTTTTGTCCTGTCTCTCTCCCCTCATCCTCAGCCTCTCGCAGCAGATGACTGCCCCTCCCTGAGCCTGGTTCTGCTGGAGGTTTCGTCCTGTTAAAAGGGAGTTTTTCCTTCCCACTGTCACCAAGTGCTTGCTCATAGGGGGTCGTTTTGACTTTTGGGTTTTCTCTGTGTTATTGTAGGGTCTTGACCCACAATACAAAGCACCTTGAGACGACTGTTTGTTGTGATTTGGTGCTATACAAATAAAATAAAATTGAATTGAATATTCCTCTACTGAAAAACAGAAGGCTTGATAGTTGTTCAGTTAACTATTCTAAATATGATGGAAACATCAGAATTCAGCACTTTAACTTGGGCTGCAGTGAAGCTATTTTACTTAAATTCTTTAAAATGTGTTTTTGTTTTTTTCACCCACTAACTTTTAGTTTCACCACATATTTATCTCATTGTGTATTTTAGGGTATCTTTGTTATGCAGTCTGTATGCCCGACTAAGAAGTGCTTTAATTCACTGCTTATTCACTGTAGTTGCCATAAACATCGATATTTGCTGTGATTTCAAACAGGTCAAAAAAAATAGCTGAAACTGGAAGGGAATTGAGTTTGGAGCAGAAGTCACCTTCCAGGAGGGCCTGTTAAGAAATGATGCCTGACAATGGCATGACCAAACAGTTCCTTTTGAACTGATGTCCAAAAGGATCTAAAAAAACAGGATTTTAGCTATTTAACAGGACGAGTTCCACAAGTGTCTGTGAAATGATTAAGTGAAAGGATTTCATTTGTTGCACTGTGTGGAGGGAGATTGAATGAGTGAATAATTGATTTGATAGGATTTCTCCTTTGATGAAATAATTCTTCATTGACAGTTGACAAGCATTCATTGTGGTCACAACCTCCAGGTCTTTTATTTAGTTGTTATCAGAGTGCACAGGATAGTAGAGCTCATCACCACAGAGTATTTATTAAGGCCTGTTTGTACAGAGGCCTCGGGGGGAAAGAAATCCCTCCCTGGCTGGAATAAAGGTGTCAAAGTGAATCAGATAGTGAGCTGATTCCCATCTGCTCTCTGCAGTTGCATTTGAGTTTGCCATCATCTCTCTGCCTGTACGCTCTGTCTGTCCATCTCTTTATGTGTCTGTGAATAGGTAGAATGCTTCCCTGTCACAATTCCATCCTGCTGTGATTACCATGTAAATGTATTTCATTAGGATGTAAATGATCACCATAATGATGATTTTTAATTAGAATGTAAATGATGATTATTTGTATGAAGATATCAGCAGCTGTGGGAGAGAACTGTGACAGCGAGCTGTTGTCTCTGACTGACTGAATGAATGGATGGATGGTTGCTCTTTCATTTATATAACAATATTCTGTCTGTTTCTTTTTCTGTTGTTCATCCTCTGGACTTAAAGACCATACAGACAGAGTATATAGACATTTCTTTATTCACTGGACACAAGTGACAGCACTTGCAGCTCCAATTAAGTTTAATAGGCTAAAACTGTTCTCAAATAGGAAATCTCTTCCTTGTGAATGTTGTTTTAACTAGCACTGTGAGCACACTACACACTGGTAATGGTCATTTGCATTACTAATTGCATTAACTAATAAGGACCTATTTTCACAACTAAAACAAGATGAAATGGATTACTTTCTGCAAATAAATTTAATACAAATAAAATACAGCTACGTCTTTTAACTGGCGCATCAAACAACCAAGACTGCTTTCTCTCGTGTGCAAAATTTTGCTAAAATTAGCCTCAGAGCGACACTAAAACACTCAGTGCATTTGTTACTTATAGTCTGTGTTATTATAATTCCTCATTAGCTTATTTTCAACTCTTCAGTTGATCCAAAACATTGTAGTGAGAGTACTAACAGAATTAGAAAGAGAGGTCATTTTTCTCCCTATTATCTTCTCTTTGTTGGCCACCAGTTAAATCCAGAACTGAATTTGAAAATGCCCAACTTCATGTACAAAGTCCTAAATGATCAGGCACCATCATATAGTACCATATTATCCTAACAGAGCACTTCACTCTCAAACCTCTGGCTGACTTGTGGTTCTCAGAGTTTCCAAAGTAGAATGGGTTACAGAGCCTTTGGCTATCAAGGACCAGGTCTCCGTTTGGGTTCAGCAGACAGACATCCTCTACTTCTAAGATTAGGAATTTTTATGACGCTTAACATCAGGGCTGGATCTGGTGACCCTGAACCTTCCCTTAGTTATGCTGCTATAGGCTTAGGCTGCTGGAGAACTTCCCATTATGCACTGAGACGTTGTTTTCCACTCACCTTTTTCACTACTACATGTAATTGATTGTGCTTTGCCCTTGTCTGTCTGCTCTCCTTTTTTCTCTCTTCTCTTTTCATTCACTTCCCAACCTGTTTCAGACTTTGACTCCTCTTCCCTGATCTAGAGGTGCCTCATCTGATTGTTGGATTACCTTAAAATATAATTGTTATAAATATTGTTGTTGTAAATGTGCTCTTTATGAGTACATTTTTAACTGAAACTTTAGTAATAATGCTACATTACAGCTGTCTTTACTGCTGGTCTCAGAACAGAGAGAATGACAGAGAGAGGACAGTTCTGTTCAAACAACCAGAGGGTAAAAATAACTGGTTTGCTGAGGACTCCCTGCTTTACTGCAAAGGTACATGAATGTTGGGTATGTTAAGAAGGAAGCAATGTATTTTGCACTAATTTCATGACGGACAAAAATTTAAAAACTGAATCAGCCAATGAGTACACTTCTTCTTGAATCTGCTCTCAGCATAAATTGTGAATTGTCCAATAAGGGCATAAATCCCAATGAAAAGCTTCTTAGAATGTAGGACAATGTTTTCTGACTGTGTTTTCAAAAACCCACCCTTACTACTAAAAAATGTATCTCATGTTAGGATGCTATGATTATGGTTTGGGATAACAGTCTAAGTTTTTAAGGCTGAACCCTTTATTTAAACTTGGCACAAAAAGAAAGGAAATTTGTGTTTGTTCGATTATTTCTGCATCTCAACAATGCTTCTTGGCAATAAATCTTATACTGCTGGAAAGCCTATTTATTCCACATTTGTAAGGAAAATGCATTTGTGGGTTGAGCAGCAGAGTTGAGTATGTGGGCTGCAGCTATGAAAAATTTCCCGTATCTTCTCTATCAATGCTAAACAGCTTATTCCGCTAATGTCTCTTGTTTTGAGAGTCTGGTACCCTAAGTGCTGACAATTAGGCTTGCCATCATTAGATGCAATCTCACTGCAAAGACATTGAGATGAGATTCTACGAAAAGTGGCAATCTCATATCTCCAAGATGACAACGCTCACCCCCACAAAGTAGTTTATCAGAGACTACCTCCACAGTTCGGGAGTGGAGAGTATGGAATAGTCTGCCTGCAGTCCTGACCATTGTGTCATGTAGTGCACTGTAGCAGGCAGGTTTTAAGACCCCCAATGCGGAGTCAGCTTTATTACTGGAAACAAGGACTGACAGAG
Organism: Pterophyllum scalare; assembly: GCA_024447675.2. Taxonomy (NCBI): domain Eukaryota; kingdom Metazoa; phylum Chordata; class Actinopteri; order Cichliformes; family Cichlidae; genus Pterophyllum; species Pterophyllum scalare. The sequence goes on from JAMQGT020005571.1 coordinate 22,126, forward strand.
CTGGAAGGGAGCCAGCAGAACAAACGAACAATTTCACTTGAACAGGATACAGAGACGGGAGAGCACACAGCAGGTGGGAAGCCATAGGCGACCAGAAGAAAAGCACAGACAATATATAAATATGAGGTAATCGGGAAATAGGACACACCAGGGAACACTATTGAACATAATCCAACTAACAGGACCAAGGAAGCAAAACTGGATGTAAAGCACACAAAGGACAATCAAAGTAAAACACAAAGTGACAAACAGAGATCCGGACTAAGACACATGAACTTGATATAAATACAGAAGATAAACAATACAAGAAGCAGACTAAACACAGGGCACCAAATATTTAACACAGAGACAAGACTAGGGCAGAATATGGAAACACAAGGAAACAGGATTTAAATGCAAAACAAAACCAAAAAACACAAGAGTCCAAACAGTTACATGGTTCCAGAGGCTGACCACGGGGCCAGTGGCAGCCCTCAGGTGGCATGAGGAAGGCTGAGGAAGTAGAACGCTGCAGGATCTGAAGAATTGAAGGGCTGATGGGATGCTGCAGCTGCAGGCTCTGATGATTGAAGAGGTGATATTTTCACCTTATTCAAATAAAATTACTAGTGAAGGTTACAAATGATCTTACAGCCTCTGATAGTGGACTCATCTCTGTGCTTGTCCTGTTGGACCTCAGTGCAGCTTTTGATACTATTGACCATAACATTTTATTACAGAGATTAGAGCATGCCATAGGTATGAAAGCCACTGCCGTGGTTTGAATCATATTTATCTAATAGACTCGAATTTGTTCATGTCAATGGGTCTTCTTCACACACTAAGGTTAATTATGGAGTTCCTCAGGGTTCTGTGCTAGGACCAATTTTATTTACATTGTACACACTTCCCTTAGGCAGTATTATTAGAAAGCATTGCATACATTTTCATTGTTATGCAGATGATACCCAGCTTTATCTATCCATGAAGCCAGATGACCCACATCAATTAGTTAAACTCCAGGAATGTCTTAAAGACATAAAGGCCTGGATGACCTCTAATTTCCTGCTTCTAAATTCAGATAAAACTGAAGTTCTTGTACCCGGCCCCACAAATCATAGAAACATGGTGTCAAACCAGGTACTTACTCTGGATGGCATTACCCTGGCCTCCAGTAACACCGTGATAAATCTTGGAGTCATTTTTGACCAGGATATGTCCTTCAATGTGTATAGTAAACAAATATGTAGGACCGCTTTTTTGCATTTGCACAATATTTCTAAAATTAGAAACATGCTTTCTCAGACTCATGCTGAAAAGCTAATTCTGTCATGGTCCTGGGCCGGTGGCCCAGTGTTTTTTGTTCCTTGTGTTTCCATGGATCAGGTCTGCGTCCTTGTTCTCCCATCTGACTTCCTGTTTAATTTTGATAGTCATCTGGTCTATTATGATTAGTATTTCCTGTGTTTCTCAGCTGTTCCCACTCCCCTTGTTATCCTCGTGTATTTAGGTCCAGTGTTTTCACAGCCTGTTGTTGCGTTGTCGTCATTTGCTCCCCTGCTGTGTCCCGTCAGTGTTTTGCCTTAGTTCTTGGAATTCAAGTTTAATTATCATTCTGTTTTCCTGCATCTGCTTCTGGTTCTGTCCCACACATGCCAAATAAACGCTGAATACTCATCTCACCTCATTTTTCGTATTCTGCGTTGGGGTCCACTTCCTGCCAGCCACACAGCCGTTCATGACAAATTCATGCATTTATTACTTCTAGACTGGACTATTGTAACTCGTTATTGTCAGGCTGTCCTACGGTAAAAGCTCCCTGAAAAGCCTTCAGCTGATTCAAAATGCTGCAGCTAGAGTACTGACAGGGACTAGAAAGAGAGAGCATATTTCTCCCATATTGGCTTCTCTTCATTGGCTCCCTGTTAAATCTAGAATAGAATTTAAAATCCTTCTCCTCACATACAAGGTCTTTAATAATCAGGCCCCATCTTATCTCAAAGACCTTATAGTACCATATCACCCCAATAGAGCACTTCGTTCTCAGACTGCTGGCTTACTTGTGGTTCCTAGGATACTTAAGAGTAGAATGGGAGGCAGAGCCTTCAGCTTTCAGGCCCCTCTTCTGTGGGACCAGCTCCCAGATTAGATTTGGGAGACAGACACCCTCTCTATTTTTAAGATTAGGCTTAAAACTTCCCTTCATGATCAAGCTTATAGTTAGGGCTGGATCAGGTGACCCTGAACCACCCCGTAGTTATCCTGCTGTAGGCCTAGGCTGCTGAGGGGGGTCCCATAATGCACTGTTTCTTCTCATTCACCTTTATTTACTCTGTCTATACTACACTCTCTATTTAATCATCATTATTATTAATCTCTGGCTCTCTTCCACATCATGTCTTTTGTCCTGTCTCTCTCCCCTCAGCCCCAACCGGTCGCAGCAGATGACAGCCCCTCCCTCAGCCTGGTTCTGCTGGAGGTTTCTTCCTGTTAAAAGGGAGTTTTTCCTTCCCACTGTCACCAAGTGCTTGCTCATAGGGGGTCGTTTTGACTGTTGGGTTTTCTCTGTATTATTTTTGGGTCTTTACCCACAATACAAAGTGCCTTGAGGTGGCTGTTTGTTGTGATTTGGCGCTATATAAATAAAATTGAATTGAATTGGTGCTGCAGAAGTTGACTCTGAAGACTGCTCTGATGTCTGTGGTGACTCTGTATTCTCAGACTGGAGGTGTGCAGGACACAGCCATCTCCACTGACAGCTGGGGCTCCTGAGAAGAATCTGTCATGCCTGTTCAGGAATGGGGAAGGTGTCAGGTGCTATAGCAGTTTTTGAAATGAAGTGGAATTTTTTCCTTTTGGGGTGGGGTGGGGGGTGGTTCATTTTCATTGCAAAGACAGACTTTCCAATTATTTTCAATTCATCTGATCACTCTTGGTAACATTCTGAAGCAACAAATTTTGTGAAAACAAACACTCGTGTCATTCTCAAAACTTCTGGCTATGACCGTAGAGTCGGAGTTGTAGCTCGGCTTTTGGAAATTTCTTAGGCACTGCATGGTCTGGAGCTTGGGGTGAATTTTTTGGGGGCATCCACCAGATTTTGGCTTTGTGTTGACACACGCCTGAATGCTCCAGACCAGCAAACTGCCACAACTTTGCTTTTATAGCGGTACTCGCACTTGTTAATAATCGATTAATGAAGCACCTGGCTGCTACTTTTTCTCTTAGCTTATCAAAGCAATAAGGGTGTACAGGACAGTATGGGTATCAGCTATTTACTATTATTGTTTAGCTAATTTCGGCTGCTCTCTTGCCACAGGAGAGCATCACAGCAGGTAGATCCACATGTTAGATTTGGCAGAGTTTTAAATGGGATGCCCTTCCTGATACAACCCAGGAGAGGATTTGTGTGTCCGGCTGGAATTGAACCAGTGACTTTTTGTTTGCCAACTGAATGTGTAAACCACTCTACTTAAACAGTTTATCATTAGACAGGCGGAAGCAGTGAGCCTCAGAAATACTGTTATGAAAAAAATAACCTAATGATCTTTTCAACACTCTTGTTTCTGTGAAGGAAGGCAGGAGGCAATCATTGATCACTCTCTAAATCCTCTTTGGTGATTGGAGTTCCCATAATGCTGTTTGAGACAGGCAGTAATTGATAGGTGCTGACATGATGTGGATTGTGAGAGATGTAATGGAACGAAACTTTTCATCATGAAGCTGCAGGTCATCTATCTTGGAAGCCCTCTCTCTTTTCTCCGAGACAGCTCTTCTTTCTCTCTCTCTTTTTTCCAGCCTTTTGTTAGGTAAATGAGGAGAGGTTGACCCTGTTCTCATTTAGCAGCCACCCGCTGGCCGATAGAAGACAGAAAGCAATGACGAGCTGAATGAGTGAATGAAACAAAGGAAGAGATTTTTTTTCCCTTTTACTGGTGGCTCACTGCTGAATTTGCAGTGTATTAATATGTGTGTACCTTTTGAATGAGTTCCTAGGCTCAAAGAGAACAAACCTAAATTCATACAATCCTATTTGTTTGAAAATCTTTAAATTTTGCACTTTGGTGACGAAGATTTATTTTCTTTAAACATCATGGGCAACTGATTGGCACGGCATAAGCTGCTGTTCACACAAGGAGAAGCCCAGAGGTTCTGGTTAAATGTTAACATTGTATTTCAAGTCACTACGAAAAATGTTTCTTTTTCATAGTGACCTGACAGAGTAGGGGGACTGACACACACTGGGCAGACACATGTCATGTGGGTCTCTTCCTCATTCAGTTATAATGACACCTGAGAAAGGTGTTCAATCAAACTGATTAATTCAAATTTATTAAAATTAAAATTCTAAAAACGTTAACACTGCTGTACTAACAAGGAGCAAATATTGCATTTGACTGAAAATAAAACTAATTAGACAAAGCATTTCAGTGACTAAATTTTTGCAACTTGCTGCTTGGATTAAAATAGATTACTTCCTTATTGTTTTTTTAAAAAATATATGGTTGCTGCTAGATTTCCTTCAGAATTATTTTCAGCAATTATTTACACAGTTTCCACACAGTGAAAACACACTGTAGCCAATATGTTTTTTGTTTGTTTGTTTTTCCAATGCTAATATGTTTTTGGTTTTATTGCTGGACATAAACACTACTACCAAGGCAAAAATGATAAATATATAATATATAAATATTTTTATATGTGCATGTAGTGAATGGTATAAACCAAATACAGTATTTTTTAGTGGTGTGCTGCTGAAAAGTTAGTCAGTTCATTTGTTACACTTGGACTGGAATGTTTTCATTTGATTAATTTTTTTATCTGGTTGTCATAAAAGCTCACTGAAAAGCTTTCAGTTGATCTAGAATGCTACAGCAAGAAAACTACCAGGAACTAGAGGCAATCGCCACGAAGGGAAAAGGAGCAATGAGGAGCTCTCCTGTAGGTTCAGGCAGGGTTGCTTTATAGTGCACCCGAGCTTGAGTTAGTCAGGTGTGCTGCATCTGAGATTTGGTCAGCTCCACCCACTAGTTACCTAAAAGAGACACAGACAACAAGAAAAAAAGGCCAGCTCAGTGGCCATCACCCCCCCCCCCACACACACACACACACACACCACCACCACCACGAGTAGAACCACATTCCTAACCTGAAGCAATAACAAGATGTTATAGATGAATTATTCAGTAACTGCCAAACTGTCTCTCAACACACATGCATATATACACATACACACTAAAACAGCTGCCACCTCCAGACTATCTCACTTTGGCACAGAGGAGCAATTTAAGAGGGAAAGGAAAATGCTGCCTGACCCAGAGACTCACCTTCCCGTCAGAGATTGCTGTTACAAACCTGTGCTCGGATCTGGTTCTCCAGTCCAGATCCTGCCGCCGTGTCATCATTGTTGAGCTGATGGTCCCTTGGGAAGATGCCATCAATCAGGCATGTGAAAGGAAAAAGCTGTGCTATGCCAACTTGGCAGCTGAAGCAGAGAGGAAGGGGGCTGGAGTGTGAAGGGTGCACCCAGTGGAGGTGGATTGCAGGGGCTTTGTTTGGTAGCA
>JAMQGT020005572.1:0-16305 GCA_024447675.2 Pterophyllum scalare
CTTGGTTCAGTTACGTATTGCTATACTGTATATCTGATTGATTAATATGTTGCTGCCAGTAGGTTAAGCTTTGTATTGATTGCCTGAAGGCCTGCTACTAGAGCCTTACATTCCAGGAGCCTCCCCGCTTGATCCTCTCTGCTGTTCTTCATGCTTGCTTTTGGTATCCAAGGTCAGGCTGACATCTGATAGAATCCCCTTTACACTGGTCACCCACTTCAGTTCTTGCCTTTAGAGAAGCCAGTAATTTGGGTGGTTCCCCCACCAATGGAGTAGGTGATCAAATGCATCAGCTTCTTCTTAAAGTCTTGCAATGGTAAGGTTATGCACCTCTATGCAGTTCAGGATAGTGAAGTCATCCTCATTACGGATACTGTAGCCTTTGGCACCATAATAGTATGCATTGCGGTTGTACTGATTGGCCATTAAGGTCACTGATAATCATCAAAGCATTACCGGGTTCAAATGATCGCAAAGGGTAGTCCAACACTTCCCAGAATTTATCCTTCTCATCCTCAAGGCAGTTGATTTGTAGAGCATAATTACAAACCCTCCTTGCATGCATGAAATGTCAATGCGGTGTGTCCTCAGAGCATTTGCCAGCTCTGCGTTTCTTAAAGTTATTGTTCCCATATTGCTGCAAATGGACATGCTTCTTCAGCTTGCTTTGTCCAGAAGCAGGTAGCTCTTGCCAATTTCTCACTCTGTTTGGTTGAGAACAGCAAACATTTTTTGTGGGGAATGTCCTAGCCATTTAATTCAGGTCAATCTATATCACATTTTGCTTCTAGTAGACACCACTGAAAATACTCCAACTGGTAGTTTGCACCCCTTGCCATTGGAGACCTTCACCACTTGGGGGGCAATGGCTTAGCTGCCTTAGGAAAGATATGCAGCAAGAAAATGTTCCATCCATCCATCCTCTTCACGGTCGCTGGAGCCTATCCCAGGGCAAGGGGCAGGGTGCACCCTGTACAGGTCGCCAGCCTGTCGCAGGGCTAACACAGAGAGACAGACAACCATTCATACTCACATTCACACCTATGGGCAATTTAGAGTGACCAATTAACCTAACCCCAATAACTGCATGTCTTTGGACTGTGAGAGGAACCAGAGGAGACACACACAGACACGGGGAAAACATGCAAATTCCACACAACGAGAGGCCTGGGCCAAAGTGGAATCAAACCCAGGATTTCTAGATATTATTCTAGCTGTGAGGCAGCAGTGCTAACCACCACGCCACCGTGTTGCCCGCAAGAAAATGTTATTCCAGAAAATGCCTTTGATTGCTCCAGTTGGATATGGAGGTGCAATGCTCCTGCACATATGTGGAACAAATGCTAAGAAGATGAAAAGTATGAAAATTATATAGAGAGTAGTGGTCCAACAGGGACTACATACTAACCTGACCTGACCTCTTCAACCTGGAGCCACTTTTACAGATAAGACCAAAGTTGAGATGTTTAGCCATAATGCACAGCAAAACATTTGTGAAGCACAATGGTGGAAGGCTGATGATTTGCGTTAATTTTGCAGCCACAGGACCTGGGAACCTTGTAGTCTTTGAGTCAACACTGTATTCTAGAGTTAAATATGAGGTCATCTGGCTTACATTTAAAATTAGGTCAAAATTGGGTCATGCAACATGAAAATAATCCAAGCACATCAGCAAATCTACAAGAGAATGGCTGAAAAAGAAAAGAAACAAAGTGTTACAATGGTGCAGTCAATGTGCATAAATCACTACCTATAAACTAAAATTAACTGAAGCAATGTCGTAAACAAAACTAGTTAGTTTACGTTAGTTTTTCACATACTGCTTCTTTATTTTTGGCTCAGTTATTGTTAAATGAATAATGACATGGTATAATGTGTTTATGGAACCTTTTTATTATACTGAATGAGGTTGTACTTCTTTTGTTTATAATGCTGGGTTAGGGTTTCTCTCTGATGAAGATGTACTGAAACTCAAATTAAAATCAGTGAAATGGTAGATAGAACAAAGCAGAGATCCTGAAGCTCTCAAGTTTTCACAAGACTTGCAGGCCACTAAATAGTCTAAAATGTTGTTCTTTGTCAACAAAAGGTTTTATTCACAGTGCTTATGTGTGGGTAAATGTAAAAAAAAAAAGCAGCATTGGTGAAAACTGCCTATTGGTGCAATATTTAGGTGTTTAAGGTATAACACAGGGGACAGGGGAAAGGAAATAACAGTGGAAGTATTAACTGTACCTTCGTTATGTCAGCAGAAGGATCACTGCAGCTGAAAAATGCAATGCATAGAAAAAAGCATGGGTTAAAAAGCACTGTAGTATTGCTTTATCTAGCATACATACAGAGATAAAGAGACTATGGTTAGGCCAAAACAGAGACAAAGACACACTCACAGACAGAGGGCAGGAAGTACTAATTAAGAGAGACATTACATTAGTTTAGCTAAGTTGCTTTATATATTTTCAAAAAGGGAAAGCAGGTCTCATGTTTGATTTGTTAAGTCTAGTTTGATTCCCAAAACATACCCAAACATGAAAAAATAAATGAAAACATAACTGAAGTGTAAAAGATGAAATTACATGTGAAAATTACCAGTTCCAAACTCTGGTCCTTATAGCCTCGAAAAGCTACAATATGTCCCTTCATGCTTGTATTTCATGAACCATGATACTGCATATATAAATACTATTTACTACTTTTTAATTATTTTGAATTCACAATGTTGATGTACAAATTTACAGTTTTATTAAACATTCCAGCAGATTAGAAATTCAGTAGTGGGAATTTTATTACACACTCATCATTCTGATGAGGAAGGCTGCGGTGTGGATTGATTCTATCCTTCATAAAGAATATATTTGTTAAAGCAAATGCATGTGGGGCCTCATATCATGTGAACCTTATCTTTGCCTGGCATATGCAGTAATGCCCATCTTTGCATAAAATGTGATATAGATTTAATTTCTTCAAAGGTCAAATATTGCATTACATCTCACGTTTCCTGAGTGCTGGAGGGGGGAAAGCAAGCATCCAGACCAAAGAATACATGAAACTCTGAGTGAATATTTTAATGTGCAAAGGACTCTGTTATATCAACACTGTGAAACATTCTCCACCTCTATTTCAGTGGTATGTCAGAAGGTGACAGTTATAGAACATCCACAGGACACGTTAACAGGTGTAGACATCAACACCTTCCAGTTTTGTTGCTGTGACATCATGTTACTGAGCTACTTGGCAGGTGAGTATAGATATCACTGCATCTCTCTGATAGTGTGTCTCTGCGAGTTTATACTGATGCAAGCCTTTATATCTTTATTTCTTGCATTTATGCTACGGTGAAGTGTCTTTAAACAAACACACAAGTCATTGAATCCTGCAGCAATCTGGTCCCAACATCTAATCTGCTATGTAATTTGGGTTCGGTTAACCATCAAATACATAGCTTGGGAAGATAGCAGTAAAAATTATAGTAAAGTTAATATAAGCCATTCTCTTTTAAGCTCCCTGTTCATAAAGTTTATCATCGGCAGTGGGAAGCAGCAAAGTACAAATGCTTCGTTACAGTATGTAAGTAAAATTTTCAGGTATTTGTACTTTACAGTATAGTATTTTTCTGACAACCTTTTACTTAACAAAACTATCTCCACTGTCTACTCTTTATATTTTTAAAGCAGTTTTGTTACTTGAGGGAAGTTATTATTTCCCATCACTGCGAGCCTTCAAACATCAAACTGATGTCTGATTTGAACCTAAATGCTGTTGGTGTATCCATACCAGTGTTTTCAGCACACACCAAAAGAAAAGAGGCAAAATAAATATCTGTACTATATTGAGAGTTTAAAGTGGGCCAGAACAATCCAGAAGTGTGTTTTTGCTGCAGACATCCATAAGATGAGTTGCGATTGCAATAATTTAGCATCTAGCCAGTTCTACAGAAGAGGAGTGAGCCTAAAGGGAGTAACAAGCGAACACACAAACTGTTTCTGTGCAGTTTGTTACACAATATGTCTGCCAGCTAAAGGTGCAGTGGCTGTTTTTCGTGAGAGAAAAGAATATGAGATAACTTGTGAGAAATACAGGGGGAAGAGGGGCGACTATTTTAAATGTAAGGACTGCTGAGTGACATTTGATAAACTGAAAATTCAAAGCTTATATGTAATGTCCTCATTCATTTGGAGTTTTCTTTTTTGAACAAATATTAAATCTATAGATGTGTGCTAAAATAATGATTATTCATATTGTGAAACATCCTGGGCTGCATGGTGGCGTGTTGGTTAGCAATCTCTCGGTTTGAATCCGGCTTGGCCCGGGCCTTTTTGTGTTCTCCCCGTGTTCCCGTGGGTTTTCTCTGGGTGCTCTGGTTTCTTCCCACAATCCAAAGACATGCAGTTACTGGGGATAGGTTAATTGGTGATTCTAAATTGCCCATAGGTGGGAATGTAAGTGTGAATGATTGTCTATTTCAGCCACAGCCACGGCTACCTCTACTAGGCAGTTTAGCGGAGGTTGCGCTTGTTCGTTAGCACTACTGTGATAAAGTCTACAGTAATGCACTAATGCATGGAAGGTGTTAGGTTACATCAAAGGTAGCAGATTGTGCTGACAGCTGGCTAAATCCACAAAGAGCAGCAGCACAGGTTAGGTACAGCCAGTACACAAAATCTACTTGAGTTCACAATATAAATTATTGTGACTTATTTCTAATTGATTCTTTTCCCCGCAAGGCACCACTACAACCAATCTTAGGGTTCGCACACAGCAAGTTGAGCTAATTTTTCTTGTTTTTTTCATTTCCCTTTGATTTCTTTGCTTGTGTTCTACATACACTCCTCTCCAAATGTGTAGGAACAGCGAGGCCAATCCCTTTGTTTTTGCTGAGACAACAGATCAACACCTCAGCTTTTATTTCCAGATATTTACATCTGGATCTGAAACACAGTTCAAAAGATAGCACCTTTTGTACGAATCCACCCATTTTTCTTGTGAGCAAAAGTACTGGAACAGATAACCTCAAAATGGTTTAAAGTAAATAAGACTTGATATTTAGTTGCAAATCTTTTGCTTGCAATAACTGCATCAAGCATGTGACACCACTGACATTACTAAACCTTTGCATTCTTTTTTTGTGATGCCTTTCCAGGCTTTTGCTGCACCCTCTTTAGCTGTTGTTTTGGGGGATTACTCCCCTCATTCTTCTATTTAGCAGGTAAAATGCTCTATAGAGTTTAAGTCTGGAAACTGACTAGGCCAGTCTGAAACCTTCCACTTCCTGCCCCTCTTGAACTCCTTTGTAGTTTTGTGTCATTATCTTGATGCATTATGAAGGATCTCCCAATCAGTTTGGTTTCATCTTTCTTTAAATTGATAAACAAAATGTTTCTTTAGACTTCTTAGTTCATCATAAAGCTGCCATCAGTGTGACATTATCAACAAAAATTAATGAGCCCATCCCCAGAAGAAACCATGCAAGCCCAAGCCGTGACAGTACCTCCACTATGTTTCACATATGAGTTTGTATATCTGGGCTCATGAAAAGATCCCTGTTTTCTCCAAACATCAGCCTTTCCATCACCTTGATAAAGGCTCATCTTTGTCTCATAAGTCCATGAAACTTTGTCCCACAATTTCTGAAACTTGTCTCTATATTTCTTGGCAAATTCCAGCCTGGCCTTCCTGTTCTTCTTCTTCTTGCTAATTAGTGGTTTGCATCTTCTGGTGAAGCTTCTGTGCTTTTGTTCATGAAGTCTTCTGCAAACATTCGATTGTAATGGCTTGACTCCTGCCATCTGGAGGTTGTTGCTGATGTCACTAACACTTGTTTTAGGGTCTTTCTTTACAGCACTTAAAATGTTTCTGTCATCAACTGTTGTTGTTTTCCATGTTCTACCTGTTGAACATTTGTTACTTAGTACACCAGTGATGACTTTCTTCTTCAGGATATTCCAAATGGTTGTTACTGGCTATGGCCAATGTTTGTGCAATGGCAATGACTGATTTTTTTGATTTTCTCAGCTTCACAATTGCTTGTTTTTTACCCATTTACAGCTGTCTGGTTTTCATGTTGGTTACTGCTATATTCACAGTCTGCACAGGCAGAACCCAAATCTGAAACTGAGCATTGAAATATGACTGTTTCTGTGACACGAAATAAAATTTTAAGATGTTTTCAGGTGGGAATGTAGATCTGTAAACCCAAAATATCTGCTTGAATTATCAAGATATTGCTTAATTGTCAAAGTGCTCCAATGTTTTCGGAGATGTCCATTCACGCATCTCTAATAGGAACCTCAGCTGACCAGGCGGTTGAGGCTCGCTATACCCGGAGATAACGCCTGACATTGTTTTCAAATTCCCGCTGGCTTTCACCGCTAAGTGGAAGTGAAATTTCCATTCAATTCAATTTTATTTGTATAGCGCCAAATCAAAACAAACAGTCTGTCATGGTCCTGGGCCGGTGGCCCAGTGTTTTGTTTTATTTTCTGTTTCTCTGGTCCCTGGTGTTTCCCCCTGTCATGTTCCTGGTCCTGTCTCTTCCTGTTTTATTTTGATAGTCCTGTGTTCCCTATGTCTCGTGTTTGGTTTTGCTTCCCCTTGTCTCGTCAGTGTTCATTGACATCACCTGTGTTCCCACCTGTTTCCTCCCATGCCATTAACCCTCTGGTGTACTTTAGTCTCGTGAGTTCCTTGCCTGTTGGCACGTCGTCTTCATTGTTTCCCGTCACTGTTCCCGCCATTGTGCCCGTCTGTGTTCCCCTTGCTGTGTGTCACCCTGCCTGGCACCGTTTGCTTCAGTCATATGTTCCTGTCACTGTAAATAAAGTAGTATCACCCTCTTACCTCTGTCCGACGTATTCTGCATCGGGGTCCTCCTTCCTGCCTGCCACACAGCCTTCCATGACACAGTCGCCTCAAGGCACTTTGTATTGTAGGTAAAGACCCTACAACAATACAACACAGATTCACTCAGATGATATCTGACTGGTGATGTTTGGTTTATTTCAGTTTTTCATTTGTTCTCGAACAAATCGGCTTGACTGAGATTAAAGTTAAGTTTCATAACCGGGTGGTTTTATTTAACGTTAATGTCTCACTGGAGCAATGTCAGTATATCTGGAAATGAATCATTCACTCATGTTTATTCCTTGATGACGAAATCTGCTACATTTGTTTTAACAGCTTATTTTGAAATAAAATTGTCATTAAATGAAAAAAAAAAGGAGCAAAAGTTAAGGCTGCTTTGTGCTGTTATGGTTTCTAGGCAAAAGGAGAGGCTAGCCTGGAGAGGCAGAAATTAAGGCTAGCCCATCCAGTTTCACAACCACTCTCTTTCGGCCTTTGCTGCCTCCGTAAACTGGGTCCTTCAAAGGATACAGCCCCTGAATTTGGCTATAGACTATATTGCTGCATCGCACAATACCCACAGATACCCACTAATAAGTAAAATAAAATAATTTAAATCTCTAGTAATAGAGCACAAACGCCTTGGTGATTTGTGATTTGTAGAGCAGAGCGTGTGATGTTACATCAGATAAGTTTTTTAAATATGCTGCAATAGGCTCCAACACAACAAATAAGGTCCACTTCAGTGACTCAATTAGCTCTCGAAGAAAAAATGCTATAGTTGGGAGGGAGAAAAGGAAAGTAGTTCTAAAGATCCCAAAAGATAATGAAGAGTCTACAAGTCTTTTCTTTTCGAAATGAGAACTGCTTCAGCTACATTTCACAAAAATTGCCTCATCTCCTCTGCCACACTTGACTAGAAAACACTAAAGAAGATATGTCTATGCTGTAATAACCACAAGCAAGTGATTTATTGTGCTGACTAATTTTGCTCTGGCAAGTTTCATTGAATGAGAAGTTGCAGAGGACTGCATGCAACGCAAGACCACATTGTTCATAATTTTTAATGTGGCACTTATATATGTGCCGGAACATTTTTCAAAACTAATCAACCATTCACATCAACTCAATAAATTTAGCCATGTAACCTGCTGAAGTTCAAACGAAGCATCAGAATGGGGGGAAAAGCTGAATTAAGAGACTTTGAATAGTGGCATGGTTCTTGGTGCCAGATGGGCTGGTCTGAGAATTTCAGAACCTGCTGATCTACTCGGATTTTCCCACTCAACCACCTCTAGGGTTTAGAGAGAATGGTCTGTGTTAGCCCTGCAACAGACTGGCGACCTGTCAGGACATACCCTGCCTCACCCTATGGCACCTGGGATAGGCTCTATCAACAGTTCAGGCAGTGTAATGGTGTGGGGAATACAGTCTTGGCACACTTTGGGCCCCTTAGTATAAACTATGTATGGTTTAAATCCCACAGCCTACCATGTCCATCCCTTTATGACCACAGTTTACCCATCTTCTAATGACTGCTTCTGGCAGGATAGCGTGTCATGTCATAAAGCTCAGTGACTTCACTGTGGGATGTGGTGAAACAGGAGCTTTACTTCATGGAAGTGCAGCCGCTGAATCTGCAGTAAATGTGTGATGTTATTTCAATACGGACCACAGGTGGAGTTAAAATGAACTCCACCTAGATTAGATTAGATTAGATTAGATTAGATTAGATTAAGGTGGCGATCAGCTACAATAGAGGCATATTTACTAATAGTACCATGCTTTTTTCAACTTTTGATATTGATATCTTATTCTTCAGTGTTTGTATTTGTATTTTAACTACTGTATGCATTTATTGTTTCACAGAATCAGGCACATATTTTTTAAATCAGGTTTTTGTTTTGTTTGTTTTCTGACTGAACATGGTATCATTTTGTAATGTCTGTGCAGCTGTTAATCTGACACAGACAAATCAGAAGTTTTAGCTTAATATTTGAACCTTACAATATGCTGACTTTGATTAAAGACAGGCAGCCTCATATGGATGCAGAAAAAAATGGCTTATGTCCATTTATGCATGAGGAACAGTGACATTAACTTCAGGATCTGACAGTAAATAATGTTTTGTGTTCTTCTTCTATACATCCTACACGTTAATGTTACCACAGATTTCAGGTTTATATGGTAGAATAGTTTGTAATAAAGCAACCCTCCTCTGGATGATTCCTGCACTCCATCTGAGCTGTCACTTATCCAACGATCACACACAGGTATCAGCACAGCTTTAACTGGTCTGTTTGCTTCTGACCCACTAATTGATATTCCTCTTAGAACAGTCACTATTGAAAGGAACTTGCATTGTCTTAAGTAAGTGCACTGATAGTAGATCACTTGAAAAGCTCACACTTATTTACCCTGCGAGCTGGCAAGAGGTAATAGAACTAGTACCAAAAAATAAAAATTGAATCACTTGAGTGAATATTGTACAAAAATCTAAATAACAAATGAGTGTTATTAAAGGTTTTGCAGGTACATGTACAAATATCATCAGCCCCGTCTCAGAAACATCGTAAGCATCTTTGTTTTTTCCAGTTAACAAGGCCCACAGTTGTTTGAAAATAACACTGAGTTCCTTTTTTTCTCAAAACTCCACACCATTATGTGTTCAAACACTATAAATCCTCTCTCTAAATGATTTTGTGACAGGGTAGGGCTCTTATTTTGGAGTAATAATCATAGATCTTCCTGTCATAGAGATTTACATTTTATTTACTTTTGTGGGATGACTTTGTTACCCATAAACCAAACTGAACTTGGTCGCAGTTTTATATACAGGCTGGAACGCCCACAGCTATAAATTGAGTGAAGTGAGGCAGCCCGAGGGTATGAGCAATTGTGAAATCATTAAGACATCATCTCGACTGAATATGCAGTGTGAATGTTTGCAGGCCAGAAATGCTCTTGTATGACACTAATCCATAACATATTGCACACCGCACCACCATCAGCACCACCGTTCTCATTACAAGTGAACCAAACAACCCCCTCCAATATTTGCCCCCTTTTCTTCATTTGTGCTTTGCTTCCTCTTCACGGCAGTGTTGCCTTTTCAGTGAGCACTATGATTAGGTGGAGGAGGAAGTATTAGCGGTCATCTTAGTGCTATAGATAAAACGATTTTAATTAAGATGTTTGTGTACTGTGTCGATTAAGAAGATCTGGTTAATTAAAGTCCAGGTTATTTTGAGCATCTAATTAAATCTAATTTCAACAGAGGGATATATTTGAAGATCGATAAGAAAAGGTCAATATGTTTATTTGCAAAGTTCATTGTTTACTTCAGTATAATGACATTTGGAGGTTCAGATGCTAATCCGGCACAAATAAGATGATAGCCATCTACAAATACGCAACTCGGGTATTCATAAATTATATCCTCAACATGTATGTACAGCTAAATGAGATTTTTACTCTTACAGAAACATGATTTAGAAAGCGTGGGGGAACCAGTATGAAAGTAAGTGGTAATTCTCTGATGAATAATGCATTTTAAAAGGGTGTAGAAACATATTGTGAGTAGTAATTACACAAAGCACAATGAACTAAAATAGACACCTCTGAAGACATATTTCCTCCCCCGAAATGATGATGCATCAGGCAGCACATGGAAGGTGAGGTTATAATATATGAGGTGAGAAGTGTTTTATTATTTGCCAGCAGGAAATGTACTGCCCTCAAATTTAGTGCTGCACAAAATTATTCATGGCTGCATCACAAGATTTGTCTCTGAATCAAGGTCATTATTGAGTTCCCGAAAATTAAAGCCTACATCCAGAAATTCATGACCTCATATAGCCTTAATAAATAAATCCTAATGACTCGCTATAGGAGTTTGTGTGTGCGTGTGTGTGTGTGTGTGTGTGTGTGTGTGTCTTTTGCATAGTTCTTAGATGGTTATTAATGACTGTTTAAAGACCATATTATAACACTACTGTATCTGTGTGTGGTGTGGAGGTGGTGGTGACTAGCAGATTTAAGCTCATTAAGTTTAGGGTACACTTTCATAATTATATATTTACACTGGATAAAAGGTCACAGTTTCTGTCAACCTGTAGCTTGTTTCAAACCTCCACGAATACCTTTTCTTTCTGAGTTAAAAATTCTCACCAGTCTTTTGATTTATTCCACATTCCCATTTTTCATTTTTTATAACTCCTCATATGTAGAACTCTTCAAATTACCACTGCATATAAATTATGTGCCATAAACATCTGCACCTTGCCTTTCCTATAAGCTACTGAACAGTTGCATTTACCTCAACAAAGTAATTAAATATTAATCGGTTATGCACAGGAAGTGGTGCAGGTCCCTCGCTGAGAGAATTCATAATTGGATCCAGTTTGATTCAACACACTGCCTGGATTCCTCCATCAGCTGATGCAGAGCTCATCCAAATAACTGTGGCTGTGGTGATTGGCTGTAGGTAATGGATCCTGACCATCCTCTACAGCCCAATGTTAGCACAGCCTATGTTAGCATCCAGTGCATTTTTAAGAGCTGTTCAATCTTTTTCTTCTCTTATGCCTTTTTCATAAAAAGAGAGGTGATCTGAAAGGAGTCACTAATTTTTAAGGTCAGTCAATCTTCAGAGGTTTCCATCTATTAATCTCTCACATGATGTAATTAGTTTAGACACTGGTTCAAAAACATGAAGCATGTTTGGGTTGGTACGCCTCACATATCAGCATGCATGACCCCAACCCAAATCCTACTGCCAACTCTAATGCTAATATCGTGTTTTTCAAACTTGATGCCAGACCTTTGCTAGAAATTTTAAATACCTGTTATCTTGACACTAAAGAAAAAGCATCTATTTAGTCAGTTATTATAGTCAGTTTAATATCATTGTGATCATTGTGGTACATTAATTTCAAAGAGTGAATGTGGAACAGGTCATGACATCAAATTCAGGCTTCTTACAGTAGGGCATTTGTATATGTACCTATAATAACTGAGCAGAATTTGAACCTTTCATTTTTTTTGTCTGAATTATGAACTCAAGAGCATATGCACAGGTTCAAAATCAAATCTGATTACTGTAGATGTCAGAGTGGTAATTTCAAAGGGTGTATGTAGCACGGACGTTTGTACAGTAAGCCATGACATCAAAATCATACTCATTACAGTAGGGCGTTATGAACCTATAATAATTAAGCACAATTTTAACCATTTAACAGTTTTCCCCTTAGTTCTGAATTTAAGTGCATTAGCATAGATCAACAAGAACAGCTGATTAGGTTTCAGGGTGGTGATTTTATGTAGCAGGTAAGTTTACACAGCAAGTAACCAGCCTTGTTACAGTAGGGCACATATGTATGTATAATAACAGAGCAGAATTTAGTATTTATTTATTTATTGTGAATTATAATCTTAACTGCATTAGCAGAAGTATAAAATCAACAACATGAAAAATGGCTTTATGGCAGTTACAGTACAGTACACACGTTTACATTATGATTAAGGAAAAAGTTTATCTCCCTGGTTTCAGCCAAACACATTTAATGATATAAACTGAACTTATGTCAGCTGTACAGAGCTGTTACTCATGGCTATATATCTGTAAAAGATAAATTCACTGACAATTACCAGAATGCAGCAGCAGTTACTGGTCATAAAAGAAAGCACTGAAAGGAAGAGGAGCTCATCTCAACATATCTGAACCAACCATCGTTGTGGTCACTGGTTAAGGGTCTGTCGCCACTGTTTGTCTTGCAGAGGTGTCGATAAGACCGTGATGCCAGAGCTGGTGCGCCTTCAATGAAGCAGTCCCTATCTCAGTGCACTTTCCAGTATATTTGATTTTGGTGTAGCTTACCATGATAACACACGCACAAGCAAAGACAACAGAGAAATTGGGGAAGGGGGCAGAAATACCCAGGGATAAACAAAATAACAAAGTTGGGAAAGGAACCGAATATAATGTAATATAACAGAAGAGCGAGAGGGGATCTTATAAGAGACTTTGGATTTGCTTTTGAAAAGGATCGACTCTGTAGATTGTGATAAGGCTCCATGGTGGCTGGGAGAAGTGCTGTAAAGTAAAAGATTTATAAAGCCATTAAATACAATTTCATGACTTGGTTACAGTGAAAATCAAAACTTCAATCATACGAAATCCTTACAATAGGTTTTATATGGGTGCAGGTGACATGTTTTTCAGTGTTCTTTAGGATTTAAGCAGATTTTAACAAACTGAAATAAAGAAAAAAAACTCACCAAGTTTGAAAGTTTCTGCATATTAATTAGCTCGCCCATTACAGTATTATTTTTAGAATAGTGAATGAGAGCAGCATACCAGACAGAACCACTTTTCAACGGTAGCGTGACAGATCACATTTTTAATGCATTTATAGGTATTTACAAAAGTGAGTTTAGCATGCACAGAAAACAAACAGAGAAAAACAGCAGCTTACCAAGAAAGGGACAATAAAGTCAGCGCAGCACAGTGAAAAGATTGGCCAGCTAACAGTGATAATCTCACACTGCACTGTACTGCAACTCACCTTTTTCATACTTAGCATCCAAAATAGGATAGCAACACAATATACAGTACCAATCAAAAGTTTAGACACACTCTTGTTAAAAACAATTTAAAAAACAGGAAGTATAATGTTACCATGGATACAGTAAGACAGCCTACTCAAGCCCCATGTTGTAGCCTTTAAAAAAAAAACATTTTTAGAAGTTTAATTTGGCAAAATTAACTAGTAACAGTTTTCTTGTGGTGTGTCTCATTGTACATATTACTACTAGATTATGATCACTAGATTATGCTCTGAGCAGATTCTCGGGCAAGTTCTGTTCCATAACCTTACTCAGTGTGAATGCAGTCAGTTAGAGGTTTGTAAGATTTCTTCAGTATCAAAGTTTCACTTATGGTTATCAGTACAATCAGTGGTATACAGCACAAAGAAAATATTGATAACTAATTTGGTGATCTCTGTTTTCTAAAGTAAACTGAATGATACTTTATATTGACTTAGAATTACTCAAACAGAGATCTGAGAAAATCCATAATAACGTAAACTATATTGTCAAAAGAATTCACCTAGGCATGCAGACCGCTTCTACAAACATCGGTCGTATCGTTGGCCGTAACCTCGCCAAACCTGTACAGGCATGAATGAATGAACCTGGCTGACTGTTTCGCTCATCAGCAGTCAAGGACCGACTCTACACATACTTCCTGTCACAGAACTTGGAAACTACTGAACTTCAGACAGAGTGCAGGACAGGACAGCAACCCCGAGGTTTGCTGAGGTCACTTCTGCTTCAGCTACTACTGTATGTCTGCGCTTGCCAGTGTGTCAGTACTAGAATACTGACTCCCCTAGACTCTGAGACATTCAGCTCATCCAGCTAAATTACACTTTGGCCCAGTGTCTTACATGTTCCTCGATTTTCGTTTGATGCAGAGCAGAAATTTGGGAAATTCAAGGATCACTGCATTCCTTTCACACCCAAGGATCCACTAAGGAGACCACAGTGAGAATGTTGTATATTCAAAACAGCATGCCAATGGCAAATAAGAGGATATCAGGACCGTCTTTTGGTCTTAAAGGAGTCAGTAAACTCTGGAATAAGTGCTGCTGTGTCTACTGAATGCTTATTTTGTACTTATAGATACTTTCCTGAGTCAAAGGCCTGCTTTACTACTTTGCTATGAAGCATTTTAGTAATTTTACTATTGTAAGTTCACTTTATCTTGCCTATGGTAGTGCATTAGATTTCCAGCAGTATGTCTTTCCATGCTGTGTACTATTACAGTTCAAACAATTCAGTTCAACACAAATTTCTTTATACAGCACCAAATCACAGCAACCGTCAAGGCAAGCGTGGAACAAGTGTGTGTCACACATCTTTGTTCAAGTTTAATTATAAATATAAGTTTTAAAAATCCAAATAATTTGACATTTTTCATTACTTTTGCATAGTATTAATTACAATATTCTACGCCAAATGCTATTTTTTTCTATTTTAAAATGTTTGAAATAAGTTGTTTTTCTTCTGTGTTTAAGGATGGTTCACTGATGTGTTAAACCACAGCACGTCTGCTGCGTTTCCCTTATTTGCAGTATTTTTTTGTAATTATTTTCGTCATATGCTTGATAAACATGTTAAAAATCTATTTTATGGTCTTCATGTTCTGGCCTGTTGTCCATCACATGAGTGATAATGGCTGACTTAAGCATAAAACATCCACTCTGTTACTGTCCACCCTGTTACCTGTGTGTTTTTTCCCCTAAATTAATTTAAAAATATAAAATATTATCATGCCTATCTTTATGGTTAATCGAAGGGATCATACTTTAAAACAGAACATGCCTTTTTTTGATTATACATGTTTATTAACACCTTCTGAAAATACATTTGGAGAGTGTCATTGTCATGGTCCTGGGCCATGTGCCCAGCGTTTTGTGTTTAGTTTTGTTTTCCCTGAGTTTTATTTCCTAGTTTGTTTTGATGTTGTTTCCTTTGTCCCTGTCTCCCCTGCATCTGTGGTATTGTGTCTGTTTTGTCCTGTCTGATCTTTGTTGCATTGTTGTCTATGTACATGCTCTGTGTGTGTGTGTGTGTGCCCGTGCCCCTTAGTTTTAGTTCTGGCCATTGTCCAGCCCAGTTTAATTGTTTGTACGGTCCTCATCGTCAATAAATTCCTTTAAGTTAATTTTAACCTCTCTGAGTCCTGAATTTGTCCTGAGTCCTTTTCCTGCCTGCCACAGCAACCATGACAGTCAGGCACATTTTAGCTCTTAGAAAATATAAATATGAAAATTAAAAACACTTCTTAATAGAGTCGGGCATGTCCCGTAACATGGGGGACATTTGACACACATCATGGGTGGAAAATTGGGGCAAAATTGTTATAATATTCTGAATTTGACAAGTATGTTTTTCTAATACTTTAACAAGCTCTTGAAATTATAAAATCATGGAAAATTTCCCATTTTTTATATTATATTAGCTGAGGTGGGAAAAATGTCAGTGGCCTCCAAACCCCACCCCCTTGATGATTTGATTATCTGATTTATAATATGACCTGGTATGTGGTACAGAACATCTAAAAACTGCATAAAATGCTTCAATTTTGGTGAGTGGGCTTCTTGTAATGACATGGTCCAAAAACTGACATTTTTGATACTTCTGAGTTGGCTTTATTTTTCAACCTCTTGTCACTCTTTCTCAACTTTTTTATTCAACATGTGCCTTTTCTCCTTTGAAATAGGCAGAGGAAGTATTTAGATATACAGTGGGTACGGAAAGAATTCAGGCCCCTTTAAACTTTTCACTCTTTGTTTCATTGCAGCCATTTGCTAAAATCAAAAAAGTTCATTTTATTTCTCATTAATGTACACTCAGTACCCCATCTTGACAGAAAAAACAGAAATGTAGAAATTTTTG
>JAMQGT020005574.1:0-11384 GCA_024447675.2 Pterophyllum scalare
AAACGGTGAACTCAGTCAAAGATGTAATATAACCTGTATCTTCCAGTCTTAATACCAGCGTAAATTAACTGGCTTACAGTTGGACCAAAGTACAAAAGTCAAAGTAGAAAGCGACTTGTTTCATAAAGATAATTTAGCTCCTCTGGATTTTACAAAAACATCTAGGTATGCCAGGACACTTAAAATAAATCTACAGCAAACAAAAGACTATAAAAGGTCGAGAAAAACACGGAGCAGTTCACCATAGAAACTTCTGTCAAAGACTATTTTTGCTCCAATATGTAACGAGTTTCAGTGCGTCTGTACTAAAGGAAGCACAATGCAAGAGTGAAAGAAAAAAAACAACAACAGAAGATTGCAAACCATGTCTGTTTACCATCAAAAGGCAAGTGGGCTTTCCTCTTTTATGCATTACAGTAATAAGATAAGTTGATACACATTACAAAGTGAGTTACATTTGTTTGAAATGTTCTCCAACAATATACAAGTGTTATTTCTCTATGGGAGCATGCTGGCATCTCTCAGACGGTCTGATCCCATTTGACTAATGAGATTAGAGGTGAACTATTTTCAACCCCGCCTCAGCAGTTTAAGTGTGCACAAGCTGTTTTACTCTCACACACACACACACGCACACGCACACACGCACAAACATACGCACACCCAGCTATGTAAGTGAGAAGATTAGCCTGTTTTCATGAGATCATAAAAGCATCAAGTTCTCATATTCTGTTGGTGGTGGTTTATTACAAAATAAATCCAAGCACACTGAACAGGCCTCTGCAAGGTTGAGATCTTGAGGTGGCAGACAGCACAAGGGCCCATTAGATTACTGCTCACAGTGTGGATGGATCATCTGAAGCTGGTAAAGCTCCACAGTGGGCGCCTGGCCAGGAGCCAAATCTAATTAAGATGTGGGGAAGTGACTGATGCTGAGCCTCAGCTCTTAAGTCCAATTCCTAAGAGACAGTATGAGGGGATAAGTGTGGGTAGGGGTCAGTCTATCAGTCTGTTGAGTTGTCTGTGTCTTGTCAGCAAATGTGATATGAGGTATCAGAGTTGCTGCGTTTAAGAAAACTTTGAGTCACTTGTGATAAAGAGCTTTTGCACTGTTACAATGGCAAGAAAGAATGTTGCCGAGATTCAAACGCAAATATAACTCATGGTTTGTTAATGGAAATGTCATTTTAATGCACAGTCTTCACCGTTCTGTTGATGCCTGAATGATGTATGTCTGAAGGTTTTAATGCTAAATTTAAGAGTTAAACTGCAAACCCTTTTGGTGAGGAACCTCCAGTGTGGTTACTGTGAAGTCAGGGATCAATACAAACAGACAAACACAAACAGTCCTTGCGCTGTGGTATCTACAGACTTCAAAAGATCAGGTTGCAGTGGGCTCAAATACCCTCAGTCCCTCTCTACGGTTATATTTTGCTCAATGAACTCAGTACATATATACCATAAGAGGAAGTGCAGCTGACAGACATACTACTGATGCTGTGTGCTATCATAATCATCATCATCATCAAAAATCTAGCCTATATCTTGACACAGAAGGCTATACTCAGCCAGGAATCTGTCCAGAGACAAAGAAAACACTTTATATGTCCACAAGTTCACTGCCACCAACGTGGGAATACCTGCAAAGTGTGCGAACAGACCACTTGCATTAACCTTGTTGACACCTTAGGCAGAAATACACCAGCGCCTGAACAGTCACACAAGCACAGCTGTCTTTGATCTGCACAATGACCCAGGGTCAGCATGCACACTCTTACTTTTAGACAGACAGCTAGTAAATGTCATTTACCAGAATACCATACACTATTAGAGGAATAGAGATTATTGCTGTAAAAGAAAAGATTTTTTTTCTGTGTCAAAATGACAAGATGAAGCAAATTGAAATATCAAAAGTGATTCATTTGTAATATTGAAAACAATTCCAGCTTCTTTAACTCCTAAAAATTAGTTCTCTGTGTTCTCTTTGCTTCTACATGTCCATGAAACCTGACTATTAATGAGCTCCAGGTATTTGCGAGGAAGGATCAGGTGGACAGTACCCACAAGGTCACGCGATTTCCCTTCCTGTTCACACATCTGCACCAAATGGGTCAGCTCTTTCAGCCAATACAACACTAGCACTGCTAAGACACAGCGAGAGTGTGTATTATATCTACAGGACTTGCAGGTTTAACTGGTGTATTTCAGAATGAAGGACGTTCAAACAAAAGTTACATACAAACATTTCCCTGAATTAGCTGTAAGTTAGCGAACTGCCTCTGAACACCCAACTGTCTAATTGCTTATTTGTGCTAATTATGTGCGTACGGGCCTGTTCAGTCTTTCTTGGCAGCGGCACAACTGTTACCTTAACTACTCTGTTAAGTAGTCTGTGTTTACAAGCAGCAAGAACCATGGACGTGTGGATGTGTGCGCTCCTTCTGAGGTTGAAGCATGGCCCAGACACTGCCACGCTCTGTGCTGTGTAGGACTCACCATTGTGGGACATGCCCACTGACAGGCACTTCTGGAAGCGGCAGTATTGGCACTTGTTGCGGTTCTTTTTTTGGATTTTGCAGCGACGCTCACACTTGTCATACTCCAGCTTAAGACGGATGGTCCGCCGAAAAAAACCCTGGAGAGAGGGGGAAGGGGGATGGGAACACAAGAAATGTAATTATCACATGAAGCAAACGCGTGCTTAGCTAAGAAAACTATGGGCCAGATTGCTCGGGCACAAAGTGAAGCATTCTTTGAGAAATTGAATAAAACCTGAAACAAAACAAAGTAAATTACATTTTAATAAAAGCAACCAGTTTCAGAAATACAACTATTGGCCAACTGTGTATTAAGAAATTAATAACTGGAAAAGCAGTTCTTTGTTCACAAAAGAATAACACCAGTTTCTCCCGGTTTACATAACCTTGAAAAA
Organism: Pterophyllum scalare; assembly: GCA_024447675.2. NCBI lineage: Eukaryota > Metazoa > Chordata > Actinopteri > Cichliformes > Cichlidae > Pterophyllum > Pterophyllum scalare. The sequence goes on from JAMQGT020005574.1 coordinate 2,933, forward strand.
ACTAACATTTAACTTTAACAGATGGACCAAATTGCATACTTATAGCTTGTTGGAGGGTAAAAAATGCTCTGGGAAGTTGCTTAATAAAACATTTAGCCTTAATTAAGAGCAAAAGTGTAAGATTTAAGCCAAAACTGTCACTCACTTTGCTAAAGTACACACGGACGCCTGAAAGGCAAGAACACACAGAGACGCTACAATCATGTGAGTACGCTGCTCCAGTTGACTTTCACCCACTAACCCTGAGCTTGATACTGGCACACAGGACCATACACAAGAACGGTGACAGGAAAGAACTTTCACATTGGGTCGAGTGGGCTTCAGGCCTGACGATGCTATCCAGTGTCACACTGAACGCATGTGCTGACATCATGGGAGGGACATTCCCATTACTGCTCGCTGACCAAACATCATAGGAAAAACATGCAGATGAAAGGGTGAGTGTGTGTTGCAAGAACATTTTGAAATGACAACTATTGTTTGCCATAGTTAGAAAAACCCTGTGACAAGCTGGCAGCCTGTGGGTGTGCTCCACCTCTCGCCCAATAGCAAAATTAAAATTAAACAAAATTGAATACGTTTTCGGAATAAGTGGCAACTTTTCAGCTTCTGCCAACAGTCCGTTAACTCCCTTATTTTCATCCTTCCCACTTACTCTGCATAAGCTCATTATACACAGTGATATTAGGACTCATTTTCTTCCCAAATACCTAGTAAATGTGACACAATCACCATACATCCGAGCTCAATGACCTGAGAACTCCAGCTCCACATAATGGTTTCTGAGTTATTGAGCGCTATAGAGAACATGAGGATACTGCCATTTAAATGTAGGAAAGAATAAAAGGCACAGTTTCTAAAGTTACCCTACCCTGAGGTGCTGAGGTACAGCAGTGTCTCCTGGCTCAGCCGCTGTTTCTTTCATATTTTTTTCTTTGACCTGAGTAACTGACAGCCAGCATTAGCTCACAAACACAGAAGAAAAACACCTCAAGTCACACTATCCTTTTCCCTTGGTTCCTCTTGAAACAGCCTTGGGCTGCTCTTCAACTGGTAAACTATTAACTGCAGAATTACTGAGCACCCATGTGTAGCGGCCAAGTGTGACATTTGTGATGCTTTTAACAGCTATCATTAGTCACAGGACACACTGGCCCTGGATTTAGCTTGACATTTCCTTCTTTCTTCAGTGTCATACCCAAAATAATTAATAATTTACTCTTCTGAAACTGATTAATGTGGACTGAGGAGCTGTTCTGCTCCTGACTGTGGGCGAGTTATGGAGGAGTTTGGATGGATATTAGTAGTTAGGGCATAGGGTGAAAAGATAAGGCAAATCACACGGCAAGAACGACTTATGCAGTCTATCGTGCATAACGATAGAACCGCTTTTCTGACCCTATAATTTGCATAATCTCACCTTGTACCCTGAATTGGATAAGCGGAAGAGAATGGATTTATGGAGGGATGGATGGAAGGAATCTCACCTTGCAGCCCTCGCAGGCATGGACTCCGTAGTGGTAGCCTGAGGCGCGGTCAGCACACACGCGACACTCCAGATTCAGCGATGTGGACGAAGATGACAATTCCTCCTGGCTAGGTGCCACCCCGTAAACAACCGATGATGGACTGGATGCTGGCGTGAGCGCGTCTACAAAACACAAGCAGGCACGTAATCAAATGTGCCAAGATATCATTGCTGTAAGTATTGCAAAATGGATCTGGTGAAATGTTAATCTTTTTCTTGATGTTTTTTGACAAACGCCACAATAATCGGAGCTGACGTAAGAAACGGCATGAAATTACGCAGTCAAATGAAATGAACATTTGCAAGCTTTTTTCTGAAGATTGACATGCACGGTAGGATCAAATCACTGGGAACCAAAGACACAAGTGGCCAGGTGTCTGAATGTGAGAAAATAAACAGATGCTCAAAGGTTTCTTTCTTTAACTTTGCAAAAATAACTTTCATATTTAGAGCGCACCAGCCTGAAAGGTTTGAGGATAGACTATCCAAGTATCCGTCCATTTGAACAATTTACCTGTGGCTGTGAAATGACAAGAATCTTTTGTAAAATGTTTGACTTTTTAAAATTTTTAACTGCAAAAAAGACCTCTTCTATAATTCTGTGCATTTGTTCTGTGAATTTCTGGATTTATTTATAAATTAAATCACAAGTAAATGTAATAATTGATGTATCTATTATTCATCTCTCACTGCCAAAGAGCTATCTGAAGTGCAGCCTGACCTCTATGACCCAAGGAGGACAGTCTGTTCTACCCCAGCATTTATTTAGAGATACCATAGCATGCTGTGATATGCTGGCTGTCACAAACAGCATCATTATGTAGTAGTATTACTGATCTTCCTCATGGATGATAGGTCACAGGCTTTGCTGTGTGTTGCCAACAGCTTTCCATTTCCACACTGCAAAGGGATCACGGTTGGTAGAACTTGCTTGGTACACAAATAGCACAGGCAGAAAAAAGTGGAACAAAACAGTGGCACTAAGTCAAGCCACATGAGTTTTGGTGAGAGACGCCAGCACGGGGATAAGCAGCATTTAGCTGTGAGCTGTGTTCCCAGCTTGGGGCAAGTGCACATGTTTCAGCCGAGTGCAGAGAGGGGAAAGCATATCAGTGTTGCTTCTGCTCCTGTCTCTCACTGTGTTTGCACTCCTGAATGCCCATAAATCGCATACACCCTCACACTGCCTTTTCCATGACATCATCAAATGTTTCTATGATGCTCTACGCGCTTCCCTTTTGTTCCTCCCTCCTCTTCTTCCTTTTCCTACACTTACTCTTCACGGCTTCTTCACTTGTTGCATTTTTTTTTTTTGCAACCGTTTCTATTCAGGAGGAAACACAGAAGCAAAGTGGATGTTTCCTGAGAGGTTTTGCATGGTGGTTTAGGAATGTGTAAATTCCTCGCTGGATATGGAGCAAAAAGGAAGGCTGGAGGAGGAAAAAGACTAGGGAGTAAAGTAGATAGCAGGCAAATAAGGTCTGAGACAAAAAACAGAAATAAGGTGGAAATACTGAAAGGAATGGGCAAGAAATACATCAAGAGACTCTGCAAGTCAGATATCTCACAGATCAATCAATGGACATTTTCCCAAAGTATTAGAAACTGGATTAGTAAGAAGAGAGGGGGCTGAGTAAAAGACAGGGCTGTTAAGGTAATGCAGTACAGCCTTACTGTGGGTTAAAGGAAAAAGTTAACTAGGCCAAAGCAGTTTCTTATCTGAACCTTAATTTGGAGCAAAATAAGGATTACAGGGCTTTACCAATGACAGTGGAACCATCAGAGCCATTGCTGGACGATTGGTATTTTGGGACATCAAAGGAGCTAAGAGCGTCATCACTGATGGACTGGGAGATGTCCTGGAGCTCCTCCATGCTACCCATGAAATCGTCATCAGCACACAGGGGGCTGCCCAGCATCGAGCCCTCCAGGGGAGAAGGGGGATGGTACTGGGTCTCCATGTCGACCATTGTGGTGATGGAGCAGGCTGGTGGCACTCTCACTCATCAAACTAGAGACCAGGAATAGGGGTGCAGGGAGGGAAACAAACAGAGGCCAAAGAGGTCAGATGGAAACAAAGGCAGGGCAGACAGAGAAAGATAAAATGAGTTCTAAAGTTTTTCATTTGTTGAGCCTAAAAGTTTCAATGTGCTCCTAAGGCTGCACTTATGGATATGGCAGGGGTTTTTTTTTGTCCTAATAGTTAACGTCAGCTTCCCAAGATGCTCACAGTGACAATGGCAACACGTTGATGTTCTGCAGGTATAATACTTACCATGCTTATCATTTTAATTTAGCATGTGACCATGCTGACACTTCTGATTTTTTGTTTTCCAACATTTTAAAGTTAGACGTGGCCTTACCAAACTTTTCGTGATCTATCTTGGGTTTGTACAAAATGTGATGGCAATCTATCCAAAGAAAAGTAACAGGCATCTAAATTGATATCTCAGTTGATAATTACAAATTTTGCACACTATCCAAAAATTCAGATATTTCAGTATGCCGAGTGATGGGCTGACAGACTAACAGGCCAAACACTAACAGTACCATTATCATCATCAACACCGCTGAGTAAAACTCCATTATCTTTCAGTGCAAAACAGCTCTGAATAACACATGTAGGCCTCATGAGAAGGGCTGATGCAACTTGTGGCCATCAATACACTGACCCATGTGCAACAGCTGTTGCACATGGGTCAGCAGGCCATGAAGGAATGAAGCACATGGAGTATCTCATGACACAACACAGGCCTCTCTACTCCTCTTAGCTATTCACTGTATGTAGAGTAACCATATCCACACAAACCCTTAGTCCTGAAGTAAGACAAAGACATAGGGTAGACATATACACAGACATGTGGAGGCACAAATGTAGGACAGTGAGAGTCATGCCAGCTACAGGTCATGCTGTAATAGGAGGGCAAAGTCTGAGGTTGGAAAGAAGACACATGAGAGGCTGGCATGCACAGCAGATGGATGAAATTTTGCTAAACTGCACAGTGGCTCAGGCTTGGTGTAAAAATGGCATTGGGAATGAACATTATATCACATAGTTCGACTTTGTACATCTGCATGTAAACTGGGTCTTCAGTAAGCTCATTCCATCAGGCCCTGCTAAGAACAGGAAACAAGGGGAAGAAGAAGGTGACAGTGGGATAAGGGTGAAGATATGACCACAAGACAGCAGCTGCTGGTTCTTCTAGCCAGTTCCTCACCTTAACACTTGACTGCCTATAGTTTAACTTAAACTTGAACCTTATTTTGTTAGGTACTGCTGGCTATATTGAGAAGAAAGAGGGACTGCAAACACATATACTGACATCAGCATAATGTTATGACCACCTGCCTCATATTGTGCTGGCCCCCCTTTAGCTGCCAAAACAGGCCTGACCTGTCGAGGCATGGACTCTACTAGATCCCTGAAGGTGTGCTGTGGTTTCTGGCACCAAGATGTTAGCAACAGAACCTTTAAGTCCTGTAAGCTGTGAGGTGGAGCCTTCATAGAACGGACTTGTTTGTCCAACACATCCCACAGGTGCTCGATTGGATTGAAATTTGGGGAATTTGGAGGCCAAGTGAACACCTCAAACTCATCGTTTTTCATTTGGGCACATTATCCTGCTAAAAGAGTCCACGGCCGTCGGGGAATACTGTTTCCATGAAAGGGTGTACATGGTCTGCAACAATGCTTAGGTAGGTGGTACGTGTCAAAGTAACATCCACATGGATGGCAGGACCCAAGGTTTCCAAGCAGAACATTGCCCAAAGCATCACACTGCCTCCACTGGCTTGCCCTGTCTGCTCTGCAGCTGTGCAGCCACATACACAACAAACTGATGCACTGTGTATTCTGACACCTTTCTATCAGAACCAGAAACAGTCCATTGCAGTCACTCCCAAGAAAATCAGTATTTTTGGCTCTGTCACCTCCAGCTTGGCCTCCCATCTTTTTGTCAGTGCCACTGTCACCAAACCATACATCATAGCCCATCTCACTGCCGTCTTGTAAATCTTTCCTTTCACTCTTGCTGTTATCCTTCTGTGACAAATCACCCCTTACACATGACTGCACCCACTCCACCCTGCCTGCACTCTCATTCTTCATTCCTCTTCTCTCCACGGCATACCTCCACCTGCTCCCTACTCTCACTACAGATCACAATGTTGTCTGCAAACATCAAAGCCCAAGGAGACTCCTGCATAACCTCATCTGTCAACCTGTCCATCACCATAGCAAATAAGAAGGGAGAGCAGATCCTTGATGTAATTTCCACCCCAACCTTGAACCCACCCCTACTGCACACCTCACCACTGCCTCACTGTCCTCATACATGTCCTTCATCAGCCTCACATGCTTCTCTGTAACTCCTGAATTCCTCATGTAGTACCACAGTTCCTTTCTTGGCACCCTATCACAAAGACACATTGAAGCTCCTTCTGGCCTTCTCTGTAGCTCTCCATCAACATTCTTACAGCAAACATCACATATGTAATATGTGATGTTTGCTATTCCCAGTCATCTGGTAACTCTTCACTATCACCCAGAGTCTGTCTCAACTCCTCCCAGAACTCTGTGTAACATTCTTCCTTCAACTTCCACCACTTAATCCTTGTCACTGTCTTCACTCACTTCCTCTAATTGATTTTCAAAGCCACCCTAAGATTACCATCTGATGCTGCCTATTCTACATTCTCCCCTGCCATCACTTTTCTTTTCAGTCCCCTACCTCTTTTAGATTGCACCTTCTCTAATAGGATGTAGTCCACCTGTGTAACACCTTCCTCAATCCAATGCTCCTCCTCTTCCTAAAGTACATATTCAGATTATACATATTGTGTTACAGTTGGTAATAATAAAAGCTCATACTCTCCTTCACTGGCATTTTAAGCCTTTAAGTAGTATGAATTGAATTGTAAAACCAAAGGAGAGTCCTTGCTGGTCTGGTGAGCAACTCAGCCAGAAGCATGATCACAAGCAGATCAGCAACATAAATGAAACTGAAAAATACAGTATGCAATAAACAACAACAACAACACCAAGACAACAAGACCGAGCTCTACAATCTGTAGTGTTTCGTGCTTCGAAATGGATTTTATCTGCATGAGCAGTGATTTATCTTTTAAAACCACATACCAAAGTGCAGTACTAAAATCAGAATTGTTGTGTTAGGTGCTTAGTGTGAATTACTCTTTTTTTTTTTGTTTGTTTGTTTTGATTAGTTTAAATGTAACTTAAATGAAAAATGGGAACTCTAAAGTTTTATGAATATATGAACTTAAAAAGTTGCTTAAAGTTATATACTCTCAAAGAGAGGGTTAGTGTGTTAGACATATTCAGTTTTTACTTGCATGGAAAAGAAACGATGCTAATACACCACCTGAAATTGGTAATGTAATGGAAGGTTGTTCACGGACAAATGTGCAAATCTAAATAGACTTTTTCGGTTTTGTATGACTGGGAATGGCCAAACAACAAATGATTACGATGACTCCTTTGACATGCAGCATGCTGAAGTGAAAGAGTTACGTAAAAGCTGCAACATTTTTCAAGTTTAGTCATAACGCGTAAGCAGAGAAAATATTCACAATACAGTGAAGTAAACGTTAGAATCAAGACTGAAAGCTTAGAGGAGCTGAACTAAATCTTAAAGTAAAGACCCTGTAGATTACCACTCTTTCAAAGCCCTTCTAAACATGAAAAGAGGCCTGGCATGTCAACAGGAAACTTTACTAAGCTACTCACTCTACAATATACTTTTATCTGAATGGAGCCAGTGTTAGCTCTGTTAGCACAACCTATTTAGCATTCAGCGTCTAGCTCCTGACCCTCAGGTCTTCCTTCAGAGGATATCCTGTCTCATAAACTTGTTTCACTCAGCACCATCTCATTGTAATCCCTTTTAAAGGGGAAACAATAAAGACGCTTCTTGACTACAGCTTGACTAAGAGCGGGGCTTTTTCTTTTTTTGCTAAATGTAATCAAGTGCTGGGATAAAATTATACTCGTAAAGGTCACTTAGTCTTCGATAGTCCAGATATTGATCAGTCTGAAGTGGACTAAATGGCAAGGTTTTGTGTCAACACGCCAGAGCATGCGTGGCTTTCTATTTAAATAAACCACAAAAACACAAGTTCTTTACTGAACTCCTGACCTCTCAACCGGCAGCTTAGACGTGATGGACCAAAGTAAACCTCAGTGTTGCCACCAACATACACATAAGAATGTCAACACAGAGAGCTGATTAGCATCAGACTGCAGAGGTCTAGTGGACTGAGATCAAGAAAGACAGAGAGACACACGGAGGGTGGAAGAGGAATGTTACGGTCAAGCTACACTAGTGGGTCTGTATGAGCAGTGCGTGAGAGAGTGAGCATATGAGGCATGGGAAAAAAACCAACGATCCCTATGGCAATAGAATACCTTTGTCTCATAGGTCAGGACCTCTCTTGTGCTCACTCAACCAAGCCTGCTGAGGGCACTCTGCACACAAGGTCGTAAGTGTTTGTATGTGCGCTAGGGTTGGAATTAGGGCCCATCGCAGACAAGAGGGGGTTAAACTGAAAAAGCCAACCTCCCAGGTCGCTATGGCAATGCCATGGCAATTATGACACACCACCTATGCTGAAACCAGAAGTGTCAATCTCACATCAAAATGAATCAACCCCATTATGGTTTAATGCAAAATTAAAAAAGGGTTATATATGTATTAGCAATCTGGACCAGTGATTACACAGTTGGATGTGCGGGTGGAGCATAAATAATCCATACTATCTGATGGATTTCTGCTTAGTGGGATCACCCAACCCCCACAAAAAGCAGTGAAGAGTCACATTAGACAGACAGGCCATGAAAAACTGCTAATAAGCTTTGGCTGAAAGTAGCTGCGAGCAACACCAGAACTGAACCAGTAGGTTACACAT